>QLPC01000033.1:0-14123 GCA_003314055.1 Lactifluus hygrophoroides | reverse complement strand
AGGTGACAGTTATGACTCTTAAGGTATGCCGTTGCTACTGTTCACCCCAACACCTTCTCAATTCTGACCTTTTCTTACCTAGAATTTCCCTCAAGCCAGAGAGAATTTGAAGGCATGCTAGGTGTTTGTGTGCGTTGTCCGCCAGCGATATTAACCGTCATGTAGGGTGGTTGGATTACTCAGAAGTTCACACCATTCGACCCTGTATCGAAGCGAATCACTACCGAACTAGAGAAAGATGGACAGCACTATAGTGCAGCGAAAGGCGCACCAAACGCGTAAGAGACTGCTTCCTCTGCTCTTGAGTTGTCGACATTCAATGACTGGTTAGCATTCTGCGCCTGACGAAACCACCCGCCGAGACCCAAGAAAGAATCAATGAGAAAATACAAGAATTTGCCAGGCGTGGTTTTCGCACTCTCGGTAAGTTGTCCTCGATACCTCTCAGAGAAACAGCTTGTGGATTAATTTCGCGCCTCACCTAGGTATAGCACACAAAGAGGGCGATAATGAATGGGAATTCCTCGGATTACTCCCTATGTGTGCTGCCCCTCTCTCACCCACGTACTGTCCCAGTCTGTTAACGAATACGCAGGTTCGATCCTCCTCGCTCAGACACGGCTCAGACAATTGCCGAGGCTCGCGACCTCGGTGTGCGCGTTAAGATGCTCACCGGTGATGCTGTAGCAATCGCGAAGGAGACCTGCCGACAGCTCTCCCTTGGGACTAACGTTTACGATTCTGAGCGTCTTATATCTGGCAACATGCCTGGATCTAACGTGCGTGCTCCGCTGCGTATATCTAACAGTGACTTGGAACGTCGCTAATCAGGGGCGGATAGATACATGATTTCGTTCAGAGTGCGGATGGATTTGCAGAGGTTACACCAGAACATGTAAGTTGGATTTCGTTGTAAAATAACCTTGAGGTTTTGATGTGACAGCTCGGTGGTTAGAAATACCAGGTGGTGGAGATGTTGCAGAATCGTGGGCATTTGACTGCCATGACTGGTGATGGTGAGCATCTCAAGGAAATTTGATTAGTGTATTTGGTTAATGGCATTTCTAGGTGTTAACGATGCGCCATCTCTTAAGAAGGTGCAGTCCTCCCTGTACGAACGTAGGTCTCAGGATCGTCTGACTTTGGAATAGGCCGACTGTGGTATCGCCGTCCAGGGTGCCTCTGATGCCGCCCGCACTGCCGCGGTATACGCCCATTCCTTGACATAGAAGCGCATCTAATCAGTATGGTTGGGTTACAGGACGTCGTGTTTCTTGACGAGGGACTTTCCACGATCATTACGGCCATCAAGGTGGCACGACAGATCTTCCACCGTATGAAGGGTACGAGCTTAGACTTGTCACACATTCGTAGCCTCTTATGCATTCTGGGGCCGCAGCCTATGTTGTATATCGCATCGCGCTTTGTTTACATCTTGAGATCTACTTGACATTGTCCATCATCATACTCAATGAGCCCATCCGAGCGGATCTTATCGTATTTATTGCGCTCTTTGCGGATTTGGGTACCATCGCTATTGCATACGATAACGCCCCATACGCTCGCGCCCCCGTCGAGTGGCAGTTATCAAGAATCTGGGTCATCTCTACTATCCTTGGGGCGCTACTGGCCGCGGCAACGTGGATATTGCGTGGGACAATGCTCTTGAGCGATGGAGGCATCATCCAGAACTGGGGAAGCGTCCAGGAAATTCTCTTCCTCGAGGTGGCTCTTACGGAGGTGAGGGCGGACGCATCGCATAGGACCGATGTGAAGAGCTGATTACCAGCGGCGTAACAGAACTGGCTAATCTTCGTAACACGCGGGTCAGGATCATGGCCTTCATGGCAACTCGTTGGCGCCATCCTTGGTATCGACATACTCGCCAGTATTTTCGCGCTATTTGGGTGGCTTTCTGGCCCAGGTCCACATAACGGGTAGGTATATCTATACATGCGTCAGCTCTCCAATGACTCCCATGTACCAATTGCTGTCTAGGCACACCGACATCATCACGATCGTTAAAGTGTGGGCATACTCGTTTGGTGTAACCATCGTATTGGCACTTGTCTATTTTGTGCTCAGTGAGATCACGGTATGCCAATTAATCTCGATCAGGGTCATTTTTCTAACTGACTGATGCTGGACAGTTCCTCGATAAGCTTGGCAAGAAGATGGTATATTGCTTAGATTGTCTGTTTAAAGAGCAATAAGCTGACAGGTTTTGCGTTCGCAGCGCGGAGTAAAGAACGAGAAGCACGAAGATTTCTTGACGAACTTGAGACGTCTCACGCTCGTCCACGAAATGGGCGGTCATGAAGATGTGTTCCGCTTCCAGGAAGGGTATGTTCTTCCCTTGCGCTGTCATACATGACACTGGCGCTGAACTAGAAGTCACCGACAACTTCCCAGTCCTAGTACTACCACGCCGTAATTGACCGCTGAATGTGATTGAGCGCTGGTGGGAGAACGGAAGCTCTGGCACGAAGGACGACTTTTGAAGCATATTAGGTAAAGGTGAAATTTACGGAACATTTCTGTGTTATATCATATATTTGTAGTGTAATGCAATCACTTGGTGATAGCAATCGGATGTAAGGGTGAATTAAGGGGACAGAGACAGTGACGGATGCAAATTTATAACTTAGGTCCGGCAATTTGTGGCCCGTTACAGTCAGTCCGCACGACTCGCTGACCCGTCGAGTCGCAAGCCAAGGACAGTGACGGCGACGGCTTGACTTGAATCACTTCATAGTCATTGTTTCGTCGCTATGAATTGTGAAGAGCAGCCCCAAGTATTACTTCCTATCGCCTGTCGGTTTGGTGCGCCATGATCTATCCCTTTGTCCCGTTCGCGCTGGTTTCCTCATATCAAAGAGCAGTCGCGTCTGACCAATGGCTCACAACTCAATTCGACGCGACCCGGAAGATCTCAGAGGTGAAGCAGTACATCCTCACGAGAGTGTACAGCAGAGGTATTACTAGTACCAGCAACGATTATCTGCCCTCTCGAGAGCGCCCCGTATCTCCCATAACCTTCGCTTCTGCGTTTCCATCGAGGAACTCGTTCGACAGCACCGACGGCTCATTCGAGGACGAGTCTATTGCGGATTCCGAAGCCTACCTCATCGAACCCATCCGTCCGCTGCGCGGCCGTCAACCACAAGTTCCGCGGGTCACCTCCCCATCCGTCCCAGAATCGCCCACAGAGCAGCAATCCCCAGCGCTCCCCTTGTATCACTATTCAATGGTCGCTTTTTCGACCGGCCAACTGCTCGAAGATGACCACTCGCTCGCGTGGTACCGCCTACGCCCGCACGAACTGCTTGAGCTCCATCCACCCGGCACGATCGTGCGGCTTCAGCGGGAGTCCGTGCTCGACTACATCCAGCCGTACCTCGAGCTCGATGTGCGCGCCCTCCGCGTCATAATTAACGATAAGGACGTACCTGCGGTTGGTTCTGCTGCGCACGGGCTGGACGCGTCCCCGAATAAGATCAAGAAACCAAAGGATGCCGTGATCGAGTCCCGCAGCGCGTCTGGCTCATCCGCACCACAGTCGAACCGCAAACGCAGGAAGATGAAGTTGGAGTGGCGAGACCGGTATTTGGTTATTCGTCAAGGCATGCTGAGCCTCTTCAAATCCCGATCCGTGAGTCGGAGCTTTTGGGGCTGGCGCCCTCCCCCTTTTTTGCGACTAGCCTTTTTTTTGTTATTGATGATGGATCTATTGGGCGGGGGTCGGGCTTTTTCTTTCTTTAGGATCTCACTCCCGTACACACGTGCTCGCTGTCGACGCTTACGACGTTACGGGGCCACGAAGATGTCGTGCATACAGCTACGGCTGCCATGCCGAGCCCTCACGTCGTTTGTGCCAAGTTCTGTGTGGACGTCTGTGCTCCCAGAGCCCCGGAGCCGCAGCCGTTGACTCCACCGACGATCTTTGAACATTGGAACGACCCTTGGTCCGGCGCGACGATACCACGGGAAACTGACTGTTTCCTTTGGGGCCGCCGCGAGTCCAAAGAAGATATCAAACAATATCGCAGGAATACAGCTGAGGGTGCCGACCGGTCGAGGGGTGGCAGCGATCCAAAAGAGGATCAACATGAATGCAGAACGCAAGATGTAAAGAATGAGAGACTTTGTTACGATATCAATATTGGCGATGGCACGCAGGGAATATGGCTCGTTGTAGATACCTTAGATGAATTCGGTACGTACTGCGTGCCTCCAGCTGGCCTGCGACTAACCTGTTTAATTTTTTTGCAGCGCATTCAAACCTTCTGCGAGTACTACACCGATGTTCACCAGACACAGTCCACTCCACCTTGGTACCCAGCTACCGACACCCGGAGTCTTCACTCTCTTCCTCTCCTTCTTCCACATCTTCGCCACTTTCTTCCTGCATCAGCGGCTTACGTAGACCATCCTGCCCTTATCCAGAATGGCGAATGGAAGTTTCCCTGCGCGCACAGAAATCTGGCATGGGAGACTTGACCGACGCCATGAGTTGGAGGTTGTGGGGACCTCCTGCAAACACCATCTCTCCGAACCGCCCCGGCACAGAGCTGCGCAAGAACAGCTCGCACCTGGCCACAGAAAACTCGGGTACGCCCCCGGATCCACTCGATTTTGGCGTATCCGACGAGGGTGGTGACGATGGTGATTGTGAACTTGAGTGGGATTCATGGGCCAAGGATCTCTCGCGCCAGGCGCGCGCTGGCGCCAACAAGCACGCCGCGGTCGCCATCACTGAACTCTCGTCCGCGCACTCCAATCATGGCCACGAGCACTCCGCAGGCCCTACTACGTCGCCTTCGGCTGTCTCGACCGCGGATGTGTTTGATCAAGTCCCGTCCACCTCATCCTCACCCCTTCCTCACTACAAGAAACATGCCGCCGAACTCCTGCCTGGCGTGAACATGGACCTTCTGTCCGTCAATTCGCCCGCCCTCCTCACGACCCCTAGTGTGCTGCCGTTCAAGAGCACGGGTGTTACGACGAGCACGGTCAGCGCAGGTGGCGTTGTGCGCACCCGCTCGCTTATATCGAATGACAGAGGACGTGGACGTGGCGTTGCTCGTGCGATGGACGTCCTCGACGAGGGCAGCAACATCGCGCGTCAACCGGGGAAATACCGCGTGGGGAGGCAGAAGCCCGCACGCGAGGAGCATCCCCATCCCCGCAGCCCTACCGTGACCACCCCACAGCCGTTGGATACGATCACGTCAACAGTGACCGTGCGTGAAGCGGACGCGCTGTTACCGGCTCAGCCGTACGTCTCTTACCTCACGGAAGTACCGCCCGGACTGGCTGTGGCAGGCCACACTACGTTGGAGACCGCCTCGACGATGACGACTTCGACTTCGACGACCACGACTCAGCTCTTACCGCCCTGTTTGAGTAGCCCAGAAGCCGTTGCGTTGTCGGGAAAGGGGTGCGATAAGGCAGGGAAGGGGAAGCGATCGAAAGGCTCGTCGTCACGCAGGAAGGCGTTCAGCCCTGAGCGACTTGTGAGCAAGCTCGACTCGGCCCTGGATTTTGTGAGCGGATAACGCTGCACAAGCACAACGACTACTATTTGCCCTTATATGTGATCACATGCAATATTTCTCCCCCGTCACATGCCAGTTTTCGATCTTCTGCGACTGTCGTTAATACTACTGTACAAGATAATTTTTTTCTCTTTTTTTCTTTTCTTTTTCTTTTTCCCCTTTTCTCCATATCATTTCTACCGACTCCCAAACCCCGGATCGATCTTACAACTATTCCGTAATAACTCTACTTTGCTTTAGAAAGTGCACTTGTAACTCACTATTTACTAAGCACAATCACATTCTGATCTGTATGTATGTAAGTGTACACTCATGTTGCGACTGATAGAGCGGACGGTCCGGCGATCCGAAGCGCGCCTCCATCGAATTTCGGTCAAACGGTTAGTTTGATTAGTATATCCACGACATGAGAGTTGATCACGGAAAAATTCCCAATTCATACGTATTCAGTCTCGCACAAGATCCATGTATTCATCTTAAGGTACACCCACGTGGTACAATTTCCAATCACTGGCAATCGAAACTCCAATTCTGAGACCTCAGGCTCTTACAGTACAAGAATTCTTCTCTTTCTTTATTCCCAACTTCGCATACACCAGACTGTCCTTCGAGTAGGCAATCATTCCCTCCTGTGTTTCATATAGTAGTCTATCAGACCCAATGTCTATATGCAATGCTCAGCGTTTATGAAACCGATCCTTCTATGTGTGTAAATCGCTTACCGAGCTGTCCTGGTCCCGGTTGACAAACTTCGGTTTCTCTAGCTGTTTGTAAATATTCGTCGCGAGCACCTTACCAAGTTCGACACCCATTTGGTCTGGATAGATTATCAGTGGACTTTGAACAAGATAAGACAACAGAGTCCCACCGAATGAGTTGATGCCCCAAATAGCGCCCTGCACGAAGATCTTGTGTTCGTACAGAGCGATCAAGGAGCCAATCGTCCTGGATCCGAAGAGCTGGGCCATCATGCTGTTGCTAGGGCGATTTCCTTCAAATACTTTGCTCTTGATTAACACCTCGCTTTCATTGGGGAGTTCCTTGCGGACGTCTTCCTCTGTCTTGCCAAATGCGAGCGCCTGACTCTGCGCAAAGAAGTTGGAGAGTAGGATGCGGTGGTGCAAAGAGGTACGCAGCGGGTTATGTGTGCATGCAGGCGCGAGGAAGTCTACAGGGACAAACTTCGTCCCTTGGTGCAAGAGCTGATAGAATGAGTGTTGCGCATTGGTTCCGGCACCACCCCAGATAATTGGCTGCGGACCCATACATAAGTAGGAGACCTCCCAGGATAGATGAGCTCATACCCCAGTTTGGTAATCCACACGCTGACCATTCTTTGTGACGCATTTGCCATTCGATTCCATGTCACCCTGATCAAGGTGTCAGACCAGATCAGCACTTTGCAGACTGATAGCAACCTACTTGCTGGAAGTATTCTGCAAACTTGCACAAGTACTGATCGTAAGGAAGTATCGCGTGGGTCTCCGCACCTAGGGGAAGAGTTTCAACGTCGCTCTGGTCAGGGCGCGGAAGCAAATTACCATAGAAATTATTGTACCAGATCCCGAGAAGAGCCAAAATTACAGGAAGGTTTTTTTCCAGAGGTGCCGTTTTGAAATGCTTGTCCATGTCATGCGCACCCTCAAGAAGGTGGTCGAATCTTTTGTAGCCACAGACTAGCGGGATGACCAAGCCAACGGAGCCGAGGACAGAATAGCGCCCGCCGACCCAGTCCCATATGGGGAACATGTTTTCTTTGGGAATACCAAATGCAGTGACCTTCTTTTCGTTCGTAGAAAGAGCTACAAAATGCTTCGCCATAAGGGGCCTTTCTCCCGCCCATGCGAGGAACCATTCGCGCACGGCCTCGGCATTGGTAATGGTCTCCTTGGTTGTAAACGTTTTGCTGGCGACAATGATAAGTGTGGTCTCGGCTTTAAGACCGCGCAGCGTCTCGACAATGTGGCTTCCATCGATGTTGGATAGCAAATGTGCTCTAGGGCCACCATCGGCGTAGTTTTTCATTGCCTCTATAAGCATGGCAGGACCAAGATCGGAGCCTCCGATGCCAATGTTGATGATATCAGTGATGCGCTCGCCGGTCCATCCAGTCCAGGCACCGCTCCGTATGTCCTCGCTGAACTTCTTAATGCGTTCCAAGACCGGAGTGACCTCCTTGACACCAGGCTCACTAAGGTGATCAAATTCCCCATAACCACGAAGTGCAACATGAAGAACGGCACGATCCTCGGTGGTATTGATGTGCTCTCCAGCGTACATCTTGTCACGATACTTTTCGACTTCTGCTTCACGAGCCAAATCGAGAAGCGTTTTGAAAATGGGCTCCGTAATCAAGTTCTTGGAGTAGTCGAGGAGAATAGTATTCGCGGATTCTTCCGAGCCAATAAATTCAGCGGAAAATTTTTCGAAACGTTCAGGATCAGAGTCGAAAAGATCTTCGAGCCGAAGGTTTGTATGCTCGCTATCGTAAAGCTGCTGAAGCTTCTTCCATGAGGGATACTCTGGAGAGTCATTTCATCATTCTGAGAAAGGCGTTGATTAAAGGCGATAAGGACATACCGGATGCAAGCCTTCCAGACATGATGTGGAAAGGATGAAAGGATAAGGATGACGGGTGTAATTGGTTGTGTTTATATATACGGATATAGCAGGAAAGTATGACGCAGCTGTCCCCTCTCAGTGCCGCGCCGCGCCGGGATCCCTTCTTCTTCTATGCGCCGCGGGTGCGATCGGGATGGCCTAAACATAGCTACCCATCCACACTTGTGGCCTTGTGGGAACCGTTTCTAAGTTCTAACGGGTTGCCGGGGAACCAGGGGATGCAGTGCATGGCATAGGGATGTATGTGGGTCACATCGAATGCACGTGGGAAAATATATGTGCGTTCGCGTAACGGCGCCGTAAGTCTTCTCTCATGCACGCATACATACAGTGCAATGCCTAGGAAAGACGACTCGGTTTGGTCCTTCAACCTTCGCTCTTACAACCCTCGCGATTCCTCCGACTCTGGCTCTGATGACGCTCTCGTTGACAATCTCTGCTCAGACGGCTCTACTCTAGTTGATCAACCATTGAGTGAGGACAACGATACAGCCGTATTCAAACCAAATCCTTGGTCCATAGCAAGAATAAACGCAGCGTCGCGGTTAGCCCAGAAGTGTGTTTTTTACCTCTGAACCCTCCTGTTGTTGTTTTGCGTCACTATAAGACGCATATAATCCCACTATTGTGCTTCTACTAGCTTTCACTTTCTTAATA
This sequence comes from Lactifluus hygrophoroides, assembly GCA_003314055.1. Lineage (NCBI taxonomy): Eukaryota > Fungi > Basidiomycota > Agaricomycetes > Russulales > Russulaceae > Lactifluus > Lactifluus hygrophoroides. Next base: position 5,286 of record QLPC01000033.1, on the reverse strand, counting down.
TCGATCCCCAGGTCTCAGCAAAATATCGATGCAGGCACACAAGGAAAAACTGTCAACAGGTGCAACAAGAAGCAGCCTCGAGGGAGAATCGTAGATTTATTGAAGAAACAGGCTCAGCAATCCTCTTCCAATGTCGCTCCGGGACTCAAGCCGCCTGACGTTTCTTCTCTGTCTAATGGCGCAAAGACACATGAACATTGCTCCAAATTCCTAGGAACTATTGGTTCTGGCTCGACCATCTCAGAGAGTCGGCAACCCCCTGTAGATACTAGCTGCCGGCCGAAGGTGGCCACCGGAGTCAATCAGCCATCAGATTCTGCTCGTTCTCGTAAAATATCTCCTTTGCCTGCTGCTAACCTTGTTCCCGACACCAAACCACCCTCCTCAGTCTCGCGGTCCAACACCAGAACAGACTCGAAACTTCCCAAGTTGAGAAAAACTACAATCCAAAGCTCTTCTGCTTCACAGTCTGGTCTTCTGTCCTCGTCAGCACTGCCACCATCGGCCCTAGCCTCTGTTGGTAACGCTTCAGGACTATCTAGTGCTAGTGATGTCGTAGCTTCTGGGTCTCCCTCGAATGTACATCACAGGGCAGCTATCATGTCTCAGCTCCAAGCTTATTTAACATCTCCCGCTGCTCATAAGGATCACGTCTCCGGTTCGTTGATTAATCAAGCATCCACGCCTGTCCATGATCCTTCAGGCACGTACTATACGCTCACTTCCCTCATGATACGCTAATTCAGGCTTCGATCATCCCCCCAAGTCTCCGCACCGATGTATATGCACGAAACAGGCACAGAGGCCACACAGGTCTCTCAAGGCGAGCACACACATGCCTCTCGTTTCTTCCTGATGCTGGACTAATCGTCTTTTCGTGATGATATTGCCGTGTACAGTATCTTCCTCTCAATCAGCCGCATTTATTCCAGTTTATCCGTCCTCTGACTTATCAATGCCGGCACATCAACGTATACTTGTTTTCACATTCTACATTCTCTCGCGCGTACAATAATCACTGCTCTAGCGTATTGCTCCTCACCACCATGTTTACTAACAAGCTCGCGAAGCCGGCTTGATCCCGGCGAGCTGCCCATTTGCAGCCAAACACTTGTCTCAGGCCTGCCTACACCCGAAGTAACCAATGCTTCCCGTCCTGTTCCTTCACATGAACGTGTGTCCGCGTACGACCACCCCGCACTCCATCCCAACGCCGAAGATGATAGCGAGTGGTCAACACTCCCACAGCGCCACCGCCGGCCTCAGGGGCGACCCAACAACTCGATCATCCACTCAGCCACGTTCCGCCTACCCGCCCTTCCGCGTATTTCATCACCAGCAATAGAGCCTCATGACGTTCGGACAAGGAAGCGTCCTCGAGTCACTCTGTATCGCCCCCCGCCGCGCACAGCCACGGTGGACGTTGCTAGTATCCAAAGTCGATACGCGTTTGTGCGTGGCGCTATGCGTAAGGTGCGTACCCTGTATACCCATGACATGGACACTGCCTTTCTTCTGGTGGACGTGTATGGTCGGAGCTGACGATCAAGCTGTGGCAGTAGCGTCGCCGCGCGTCCGCAGCCGCGTGGGACATGTTGGGCCTGCCTAGTTGCGGTGCAGTGTATGTTGACGGGAGCGCCGCGGCGGAGGTTGGAATCCTGATTTGGCGCGGAGCAGAGAATGAAGCGAGGTGAACAGCTTGTAATCCAGTTTACAATTCTATGTCGACAACATAGTCGTCCGTGTGCTTTGCTGTTGTGAAAGATACGATATGGCCCAAGTTAATATAGTGAAGCGATAAGTGATGGGGCTGCATGTTGTTCAAGGCTGGCGTGGACTTTGATGTAAGAGTTTATTCGAGGCCGAGAAACCTACGATCAAGGCACCTTGCAACAGAAAAGCAACTTCGACGCGGAGCAGCGAGCGCTTGTTCCAAATATCCGAGAATCGATACTGAAATTGCTACAGCAAAAATTCTGCCACCGGAGTTCCTCGATATCAACTTTGGGGCAGTGTGCGCTTGTTCCACGCGTCCGAGAATAGGCGATAGGCATCGATGACAGGACCCCCTGAGCGTCGTATTTCGAGTAACAAATCAGACAAGCTGCGCACGGCAGCAAGGCTTGCGTCATCCCCGTGGACTTCAATGATGATCCAGGCCAACACGGGCACTTTGTCGAGCAAGTGTTGGGCGCCGAATCTTATCGCTCGCGTCACCTCCGAAACGAGCGCACTTGATATCCAGAGCGTCTTCATGCCATGGAACTGCGCGAACAATTGGCTCCACAGAGCGGGGTCAACCTGTCTATCCCACACCTCCGGCAAATGACATTGGTGGTATTTGATGAAGAGGTCCTCCGTGTTCGTGAAGTTCGGTCTGAGCGCAGCGCAGACCTGGGCTATTGATGCGACCTGAAAGTCGAGATGGTCACACGGAAGGCGGATGACCAACGTCTCTCTCGACGAGCGCGAAATCACCGGAGTCGCGGAGATTATGGTACCTCGTGGGTACATGTTAATGCGGATTCCATCGAAACCGAGTCGCTTTATCCTGGTGAGAAATGCGGAAAGACGTGGAAGGGCGTAGCTGAGCTGGTGGAAGAATGTGAGACAGATATCATAGACGTGTGGTGCGTCGAGTCGTGTGATGAGGGTTTCTAGGTACGCGCAATCACCGCGGAAGTAAAACTGTCCCAGATGGAGAAGTGTCGCGCGATTGAGCTGCCCACGAGCTACTGCTTTGCCACTGCGTCGCAGATGGGGGCGGATTGAAGATAAGAACCCAATATTGAGGTATTGTAGCTGGGGCATGGCACAGAGATGCACAAGCAGCGCTTCTGGAGGGAGATACGACGAGTCGGGGATGCCGTCGAGGACGAAGGATGTAAGATGGACGGGGGAAAGTAGGAGAGTTGATAGAGACAGAGGGAACAGCCCTATCATCGTGAACTCGCGCAAACGCGGAGAGTGGCCCGCAAGGAACGTGCTCGGGAGCACGAACCCGGTTGCCCTGTCACCAGTATCGAGGTTGATGCGTTCTATGCTTGTGCAGCTGAGCGGTGGGCCCGACGTTGCCGCGGCGATCAAGCCCCAGGTAGAGAGCGGGGCGCGTATGTACAAGGAGCAAATGCGCTCCAAGTGTTCGAGTAGAACCACGACATTATCCTCGTCTCCTCCCCCGCTCAGGGAGGGCTCGATGAGGTCGTAGTGAAGATGGAGCGGTAAGAGTGGCCAGCGCTTGAGCAGGCCTATAACGGGAGTCCCACCTCGGTATGAGATGTTCATGAGGAACCGAGCAGAGCTGTCGTTCCCAAAACGAAGCTCTCCCAGGAAATAGTTCGAGGAGTAACGGATGACAGCGTTCCATCTCCGACATACGAGCGCGAGCGTTTTCCACCAAAATCGGTGCCCGCCAGGCTCGGAGAAGATATTTTCGCCATAAAATGTGAAGATGTCGAAAAGGACGTTATCAGGGAACCTGCATGTGAGCGGTTGTGGGGGATTGCCTGCTAGAGATTAATATCAATGCCGTTTTATGAGACGAAGTCGCTTACGAACGCCACGAATACGTCGAATAGAGCGGCCCTTGTTACGTCGCACTTGTCCCACAGTGGCCAGACTGGGGTCCTGGGACGGGCCCGGGCCTTGAGGGAGGTCCCAGATCGAAGGCGGGCTTCGAGTTCTGGGCAGGCTCGAGCTGAAGAAATGCGACGACGGTCTGTTCCTTTTGTGGTTCGAATAAATACTGTACATCGAGCGTAGGTCACCATCGGACGAATAATCCCCATCGGAAGTGGACATCAGAGGAAAAAACACTCGGAGTGAAGGTGAAGGGGTTACAAGATGTTATCGCAAGGCGGCGGCGTGAACAGGAAAACCTCAGGCCTCTGCGACCCTGAACAGCTTGGCAACGAGGCTGAGCGCTGAAGGGTTAATACATATCAAACGTGGTTTGGGTTCGGGCGAATACCACCGCACTTGGTTTTTCTCCAGACGTGTTTCTTGTGTTTCTTTACGTGTGCTGAGAGTTCCCAGATACTACCCACAGATACAGGCTAGTAACTCCTGTTCAACATGTGTAGCACAGGTCACCGTCTCTGTTCTATTAGCATTATAACAATTACAGTAACTCTCTCACGGACAGTACATCGGGTCATCGGCCTGTGACCTTCCGGCCAGCCAACCCTTTGAACAATGTAGCCCTCGTCCGCGACGTCGTTCGCACCCGCATGAACTTGGATGATTCAAACAACAATAGAAGGTTAATGTATAGCCGTCTGGGAACAGTCGACTGTAATGCATGCAGTGCGAACCCACGCCATTTCCTTGCGTATAGAAAACAGTCGTGGCATAAGTCAATTCCCCGCGACAGTGTGCGTGTCCATTCACATGCACATGAACGGTCATTCCAGGTTCATCCCAGCCATATTTGAAATGGACCCGCTGAGAGTTTCACCTGTTAGAGTTGCCTTTCATGACTATGATATATTGATGCCCTACTACATAAGCCGTCGTGGTGCCAGGTACAACAGCGGTGCCCTGAATCACTATGACTATAGTCATAATAAATACCGCCTGCGTAAAGTGAGCGGGAACAGATACCGAATTATACAGAGTGTGAACATAAAGATGGGGAGGTTAATATTGTGAGAGAAACTAAAGACCTATATCATAGGCTGTGGCTGATGTCCAAGGAGATGCAGGGATAGCACACATCCGAGTCCACATGGGTTGAGCGAATCCTATACTAGCCAGGTTGGTACGACGACCTCCTTGAAAATTGGGATGTCGTGGTCGTGATGAGACAAGAGCTGGAATAGGTGTGGGCGCTGGCGAGGAGATGAACAAATGGACAGACATACCAGGTTCCGAATATCGTGGCCCTCTGTCGGTGGTTACTCGCTGCGGTGTGCCCCACATTTCATAATTCACGGCAACGTTCGGGACAAAGAAATATTGAATGATCGACTTCGGTCAGCTTCACAGGGAAACCCGCGGCCTGTCGTCTATCGATGAAGCGAATCGCTGTGCGAGGAGCGCTTCCTCCAGAAAAAGCAAGCTCCTCAAGATTGGGCAGGAGTCCCGATGGTGATTCTCCATCGTCAGACAGTAGAGAATCAGAGAGCTTGTCAACAAGCTGTTTTTGCATAAAAAGTGTCTTCACATTGCTGAAAAGTCCGAGAAGTTCGCGCCACCGTCCGACCTCGGTACCATGCAATTCTGAGTCCCACGACCAACCATCCGCAATGCTGAGAGTAAGTTGCTCCACAATAGAGAGTGCTGGCG
>QLPC01000030.1:0-25033 GCA_003314055.1 Lactifluus hygrophoroides | reverse complement strand
ACTGTGGATTAAGGGACGCGAGTTCACCGTTGCGCGGTTGCTTGGTGATGCGTATAAGGATCAAACAGAACGCTATGCAGGCGGCGCGCTCGTCATTTTCCGCCTTGCACCACAGGACTACCATCGCTTTCACTCGCCTGTGGACGGCACCATTGGTCCGATGACGTACATCCCTGGCGAGTATTACACCGTCAACGTGAGTGACACGTTGCCTAGCAAATACCCTCTTCGATACCAGTAGATGGCTCATGAGTCGCCTTTGCAGCCACAAGCGATCCGGACCACACTAGATGTTTACGGCGAGAATGCGCGCAAGATTGTGCCGATTGATAGTCCCCAGTTTGGGCGCGTGATGGCTGTGTGCATCGGGGCCATGATGGTCGGCAGCATCAAGACGACAGTCTCAGAGGGGAACTTTGTCAAGCGTGGAGAGGAGTTTGGATACTTTGCGTTTGGTGCGCCTAGTCGCCAACTTTTCCTGCTGTCCGCGAGTGGCGATGCTGATTGTATCCTGCCTTTTTTACGCCTCAGGTGGCTCGACGATTGTGTGTTTATTCGAGAAGAACCTTGTCGAGTGGGACGAAGACCTATTGATTAACGGACGCGCGTCACTTGAAACGCTTGTGCGCGTGGGCATGGGCATCGGACGACTACGGGGATCTTCTGCGGCAATTGTTAGCGTCCCCGCCACTGGTGAGGTCGGCGCTTATGCAAGAACGTGAACATTCGACCTCTATTCCCCACTCACTCGTGGGCTAGAGTGCACTGTAGTTACGAGAGAACATCTATCCACACGTTCTAGGGAATCAGTAATCAAGGGTTACTTGTACGATACGCAGTCATATGTTCGCTATGGCTTTGGAACCTATAACTGGCATGGAGAGGGAAGAAGTGGGTATACTAGTATTTGTATTGCATCGGATGTATCTGGTTCGCGCGTCTTACTCGCGCCCTTGTTCCTTGTTTCTTTTGCGTGATTGGTCACAGCTGACGCGTTGCGGCGGCTACCCCCGTCTCACACACGTGATCTCAGAGTTTTCGGGCCATCAGGAAAAGGAAAATAATAAATTCTTAAATAAACTTAAATGAACTTAAATGACTATTCTAAGATATTTAAGGGCCCTAAGTAGGTCTAAGTCAAGTTGATGATTTAAAATTTCTTGAAATGTCTTAAAATTATCCTCTAAGTGCATTAAAAACTACATTACAATATAAGTACATTTCAGTATGACTACACTTGATGCTAGTAACAGGGAGCCTGCACGTCGTGGTGGTACGACGGCAACAACGGACATGTGGTGCAGTGCGGTGGATTGCCGTCGTGATTGTGTGTTGCGGTTGTCGTGTGTTGGCATATTGTGGCGGGGCGATCAAGTCGCGTGGTGGTCGTATCGTTTGTCGTTGTCGTGCTGTGGTGTGTATTCCTGGTCACATTGGGCCATGGTGCGGTCAGTGGTGTTGTGGTCATTGTTGTGGTGTCGCCGTCGTTGTTGTCGTGTTGTGTGTGGGCCACGGTCCGTTGGGTCGTGCTGTGGTCGTGGTCGTCGTGATGCGGTCGTTGATGTCATCATTGTGGTGGTGGCATCACCGTCACCATCGTGTGGTGGTGTGGTGTGGTGGTGCGCTCATGTCGTTGTCAGTCATGTTGTGGTCGTGGTAAGATTTGTAAGACTTTCCTTTTATGGAAATGCGGGACGGTGGGAGGGTGGGCATACGAAACATCTCTGTTGTTGGGAGTGCGATGTATATCCAGTCTGCATGCATGGGACTCGTAAACAAGCGAAAATGGTCTCTCCGGAGAACACACCAGGGTGTGGATATAGACGCACAGACACGCATGCACGACTAGCACGCATCAGGTACTATGCATACACTTATCCGGGCCAATGTCTTCTGTGCGAAACACGATCTTCGGCCTCCTGTGCGACTCCTCGACCGCCAAACTACGCGTAATGATCGGCCTGACGACCTCTCTCAGCCAGCGCTTGACCTTCGTGCGCAGTGCTGGTTTAAGCAAGATCTCCACGAATTGAACGCAACAACGTGCATCGACGTGTCCACGATGAGCTGCTTGGGGTGTCGTGGCGGCTCAGGGTACGGCCCTGGCATGAGGAACGGCCCGCTGAGGAACACCCTGGGGAATGTGTCAGGTGCTGGCCAACCCAGCGGGGCGCGGGCGACTGCCGCCGATGAAGCAAGAGGTGCACGCCTGGATACTTTAGGTCAAATAGCTCCGAGGTCCATTGCGATTTGTGCTTGGTGATGAGGATTACGCAAGCTCCGGGCGTTGTGCAACCGTGACGGAACTCGAGGACATGGAGATTAGTCGTTCGTCTCGAAGAGAAAAGTGGTACATTGATTGATCTGAGAGAAGTAGGTACCTTGGGAGGGTTCCTAATAAGCTCTAAACGCCGAGTGGCGGCATGTATTAGCTGCATATATCAACCCCGCATTATAGTAAACTCTACCAGTCGATGATAAATGGTGCGGGGGAGAAAACCAAGTTATACTAACTGTACTTGAAATCCCCTGATCCTAATATATATGGAAGAGCTCAAGCGTGGCGGAGGCGATCACATAATCCCTCATGACGTCGATTTACGGAAAGAGAGGAAAAACATCAAAAGCTTGCAGAAGGCGAGGTTAGAGGTTAGAAACGGTCGGTAAAGATGATTACTGGATCTCGGAAGGAAGGTACCACGAAGAGAGGCATACTAAGCATATTCATCATTGAACTCTTTTTGCATTTCCCTTTTCCACTAGATCCAGTATCCCTAAATGACTACAATCCCAACGACAACAGTACATTTCCTTAGAAAAGTGAACGTAGATACCGTGCTATAATTGTAGGTAGATAGCTAGTAGAGACACTGATCATCCTTGCTATTTACATATTTCGTGAATAACAGGTAGCCCAATTTGTCCCATGCACAAATTTTGAGAGATCAAGCTGGGTTTCTTGCCCACCTGCAATCCAGACAGTGTTGGGTCTATGAAGCGAAGCCCGATGAACCTGAGGAATCCATAGGAAGAGTTCTCCGCCTTCTCCACATATCCAGCCATCGCTATCGATCTGGGACTTCTCCGTAAAATGTACCTGTTCGGCATCTTCTGTTGCGGCACAGGATACATGAGCCATGTCATGCCTTGAGGTCAAGGCTATCGTCACAGCGCAGACACAAACGGTATTGTAAGAGGCCGAAGCGATGCGGCGCCCATCCGATGAAAATGCAACCGACGTGACCTCGGTGTGTCTAGTGAAGGGGCCTACTACGAGCTCTCCCGTCGTCGCATCCCACACCCAAACGGTGCGATCCTTCGAGGCCGAGGCGATGCGGCGGTCATCCGGTGAGAATGCAACCGACGTGACCTCCTCGGTGTGTCCAGTGAAGGGGCCTGCTACGAGCTCTCCCGTCGTCGCATCCCACACCCGAACGGTGCGATCTCTTGAGGCCGAGGCGAGGCGGCGGTCATCCGATGAGAATGCAACCGACGTGACCCAATCGGTGTGTCCAGTGAAGGGGTCTGCTATGAGCTCTCCCGTCGTCGCATCCCACACCCGAACGGTATGGTCCCTTGAGGCCGAGGCGATGTGGCGGTCATCCGATGAGAATGCAACCGACGTGACCTCCCCGGTGTGCCCAGTGAAGGGGCCTGCTACGAGCTCTCCCGTCGTCGCATCACACACCCGAACGGTGCGATCGTCCGAGGCCGAGGCGATGCGGCGGTCATCTGATGAGAATGCAACCGACGTGACCCAATCGGTGTGCCCAGTGAAGGGGCCTGCTACGAGCTCTCCTGTCGTCGCATCCCACACCCGAACGGTGTGATCCCAAGAAGCCGAAGTGATGCGGCGGTCATCCGATGAGAATGCAACCGACGTGACTCCCTCGGTGTGTCCAGTGAAGGGGCCTGCTACGAGCTCTCCCGTCGTCGCATCCCACACCCGAACGGTGCGATCCACCGAGGCCGAGGCGATGAGGCGGTCATCAGATGAGAATGCAACCGAAGTCGTCCAATCGGTGTGTCCAGGGGAGGGGACTGCTACGAGCTCTCCCGCCGTGGCACCCCACACACGAACGGTGCGATCCTCCGAGGCCGAGACGATGCGGCGGCCATCCGATGAGAATGCAACCGACATGACCTCCCCGGTGTGTCCAGTGAAAGGGTCTGCTACGAGCTCTCCCGTCGTCGCATCCCACACCCGAACGGTGCTATCCCAAGAGGCCGAAGCGATGCGGCTGCCATCCGATGAGAATGCAACCGACGTGACCCCCTCGGTGTGTCCAGTGAAAGGGCCTGCTACGAGCTCTCCCGTCGTCGCATCCCACACCCGAACGGTGAAATCGTCCGAGGCCGAAGCGATGCGGCGGTCATCCGATGAGAATGCAACCGACGTGACCCAATCGGTGTGCCCAGTGAAGGGGCCTGCTACGAGCTCTCCCGTCGTCGCATCACACACCCGAACGGTGTGGTCGCAAGAGGCCGAGGCGAGGCGGCGGTCATCCGATGAGAATGCAACCGACGTGACCTCCCCGGTGTGTCCAGTGAAGGGGCCTACTACGAGCTCTCCCGTCGTCGCATCACACACCCGAACGGTGCGATCTCTTGAGGCCGAGGCGATGCGGCGGTCATCTGATGAGAATGTAACCGATGTGACCCAACTGGTGTGTCCAGTGAAGGGGCCTGCTACTAGCTCTCCCGTCTTCGCGTCCCACACACGAACGGTGCGGTCCCTTGAGGCCGAGGCGATGCGGCGGTCATCCGATGAGAATGTAACCGAGGTGAGTCTCTCGGTATGTCCAGTGAAGGGGCCTACTACGAGCTCTCCCGTCGTGGCGTCCCACACACGAACGGTGTTATCCGAAGAGCCCGAAGCGATGCAGCGCCCATCCGATGAGAGTGCAACCGACGTGACTCTCTCGTCATGTGCATGAATAGCCATCTCTATTGTTGGCCAATGAGATATTCGACCACGTTCAAAGGATAACGTGCAAGGAAATTGGCCAACGTATTGTTTGACAATCTGCGATCCCGTCGGCGCAAAGGGCAAAGCGGAGACGTAGATATGTGGGACGCTCCTTGCAATGGCCATCCCGAAATACCTCACAAACGCGGAAGCATCGTTCACCAAGCCCAACAAATTCTCCACCGCTGACTGAGAGTGCTTTTACCATTTTCTGTATTAGTTACTACATGGAAAACCGAATCATGTAATTTACCCACCTTTTGCTTTTCACACTCCAACCACATCTGGAGAGATGACAGTGCTAGGGAGGCAAGCCTCATACTGTTCTTGACGCTCAGCACTTCCAACCAAAACAAAAACTTTTCCTCGAAGAAGCGTTGAAAATTCGTAAAGAGGCCTTGTTCGAAAGCAATGCGCTCTAAATGGCCGCCCCAGAAAAGGCAGGCATACGATAGAGCAGATGGAATATGTGCGGCGATTCGAGATTGAATATCTGGGACATCGCTATTAGCAAAATAGGAAGACTCCAGTTTGCAGATGTTGAATTTGAGGTTTTTGACCATTGAATCAATGCAGGAATAGGCCAATTCACGATGGGAAACGCGAAGGTCCACATAAAAATCGCCACTTTTTTCTTTATTCGTTATGAAGTCGCGGAATGATGTGTGGAGAGGACGAATAGGAAGTGCGGGAAGTGTTTCATCAGGTGACGCGACATTACTCAGCAGGGAACCAAGCCGACCAAGCATTTTGATAACGGGTCGAGAACTTTCAGGGTTGTCGATTGGGGCATGTCGTCGTAGGGAAATCAAGGAATTAATTGAGAGTGGTTCGATCGCTGCCAGAACTTGTCCCACCACGGACTTAAATAGAACTTGCGCTTCAGAGGATTCGAAGTACGCTTTGAGAACTTCTAAGTACAACTGGTCCAACGGATCTTGTCCATCACGATCTTGAGTGTGTCCTAACAGGCGCTGTATACACTGTTCCTCGTCGAGACGTTCATTAATGAACGTGCATGCGACGGCTGCCCACTGAAACAAGCCCTCAGCTTTCTTTGCCAGTTCAGCACCATACTCTTCGAACAAGTCTGAAGAGAGCTGGGTCTCAAAATAGGCGGCAATGTCATTCTCCGTTTTGGCACCAAGCTTGTGATCATCCATCTTGACGATCTCGATCGACTCCGATGTGGCAAACGCAGATTCGATACCAGTCTCTGGTCTCGAAGTGACGAGTATACGAAAATTTGACGGGAATTCCGAGAGCCGTCGAGCAAGAAACTTGTGTAATCCATTCATGCCCGTGGTGTCTCCGCTCTCGTCCAACGCATCGATAACGATAAGAATTGGATGAGGAAGTTGCAGAGTCTTGAGTGGTTCGAGGAGAAGACGTTCAAATAGGATAGAATAGTCTCGGGTATCACGAAGGCGCGAATCATCCTTGATGACTTTCCCAAGGGCAAGCTTGAACGGAGGATACTTGTCATAGAGATCACGTGCGAACGTTGTGAACAGCTGGTAAGCCTCGCCTCCGGACCCTTCTTTCCGTATAAAGGCGAAGCAAGAGCAGAGACGCTTCTCCTTGTCGAAATAATGCGCGACTTCGTGGGCAATTGACGACTTTCCTGTGCCTGCCTGTCCCACAAGAAGGAGCCCACGGCTAGATTGAGAATTATCGACCCAATTAATAATGTGCTTCAAGAAATCTTGGCGCGTTCCCGGAAGACAGCGTTTCTCGGTGTTGTTGCGCCAACCTCCCTTGTAAGGCAGAGCGCTCATTTTCGCATCGATATCTGTGTCCGATGTTACTTTGTCGATCATTACATAAATGATTAATGCGTACCGACGTCTGACACTTGACTCGCCACCATCCCTACTTGTGTGCCTACTGCGCTCAGCTGCGTGACCACACCGTTAAGTCGAGTAGCCTTATCAGTCCGGGAAGATATTACTCACATCGCCTTGCATTTGAAGGACAGTAATTTCGGTGGTGATAGCAGCATGTTCGAGAAAATTCCTTCGGAGTTGATCAAAGGTTTTGCAGTAGCCTTGAACTGTATCATCAACATTGCTGCCGAAACTATTCTCCCAGGTCCGCTTTACTGTAAATTACATGCTTATAGCGACCAACGGGAGGGACAAAGACGACGTACTGAATTGCACATTTTTTGCATATGATTCGATATATTCGCCACAACGGGAGACGTGCTGCAGCATCTGCTCCAGGATCTTCGCCTGCTCAGACTCCGGTTGAATCTTCCGCAGAACGTCCGCCATCTCTTCAAAACGAAACGCATCGTGTATTGCCTCCAGTAATGTTCGGACGTTTTTGTCACGCTGCACTTGCTTCAGGAAAGGCTGGTGGGCAGGTAGAAAGACAATGGATACTCTGTATCCCAACAAGGGAACAAGACGCACCTCGGGGATCTTTGAGAGTACACTCCATGCTGTATTCGCATAGTCGTTGAGCTGCACAGCAAAATTCAGCTCATTGAAGGATATGCAAATTGACGCTAGGCATACTTGTGCCACTTGACCGACGCAGTCCATCACCAACTTTAGAATATCAAGAGTGTTTTGCCACGTTTTCATATTATCGATTGCTCCCTCCGCGCGATGGACAGCCTCACGAGATGTCTTCACCAGACTGTCCGCTGCGGGTCGTACAGGAGTACCGCTCTCAGCGGTAGTGTCACTCGTCCGAGATAAAGGGGAAACTATAGCGGCAACGGCTGTGGGCTTTGTGGTCTCGCTGGTGTATTCAGAGGCAGGATGTGCAGCAACTCCGACAGTGACGGGGTCTTCTATATCAGTAATTTCGCGATTCGAGTTGTTGACTACCGCATTCCGAGTTGGTGAGAATCTCGCGTTGGCTGACTCCGTGAAGGTTAAGAAGAGCGTGACTGGCTCAGTTGATTGTACAGTGTTGCCATCGCAGCTGTTCAAGACAATAGAAACATCTACACGTAGGGTACTCAGTCAGACGCAGGAGCAACTATTTTGAGGATAGACGTACCGCCTTGAGACTGACAGACTAGCTCCTGCGTTCCAACAAGTATGTCGTTGTGTGTAGTCCGCTTCGCATAAAGAGATACTGTAATACGAGAGAGGGGTTGTACAGCACTGCAGGGGACTCAGTTGCAAATAGAAAGAAAAAGGCGACATTTCTTACAAGGCTTCGACGCTCTCATTCCATTCAACATGCTGCCCCACGCTCCGCACAGATTCGGTCTGTTCTGTTGTCACCCCATCGGATACGATAGCATAATATTCTCTCTTCTTCCCAAAGGGGGTCTTGAGGCGGGGAAGATTGTGAGCCCGGAGAACTGGGATCGGAAGAGATTTAGTTCTTATCAAGTAGCATCATCATAAGGACACGTGCCGGTCACCGCAAGCGGAAGCAAGTTATGTTGCGTTTCGCCGACCTGATCACTGTTCAAGGACATTTATCCGAAAAAATGGCAGAATAAATTGGGAGGGGCTTATGTACCCTACATCGGGGTCTGGTGTACCTGGGCTGTAGCACGGTTAATAGCAAGCGGCGTGAAGATGGGGGACATTTGCATACGAATTCCGGATGACATGGGTGGGTTCTTGTGCTGCCATTCTACAGATTGAAAGACCTGTAGTAGGAAGGACTGGTGAGAGTTGGGGGTGAGAGTTGAGCGGTTGGAGGCCACAACCTTGTGCGTATTTATTGGAACGATTATCAGCTGACGTTAGCTGATCAACAAGCTGTCATGAGAAGTGTCAAAATCCAGATGGGCGCGATTACAAGGCCGCTCTGGATACTGTAGGTAAGTTCGCGGCACCATATTACAGTTGACAATCTCATAACGCATAAGGCGCTTAGCACTTTGTTTGACTATGCTGCTCCCTCCTCTTCTTAGAAAACCGTAAAAACCTGAGGATAGATAGAAATAGATAACTACTATATATGTGCCAAATTTTGAGGGAAGGTTTTCGAAAAAAAAGGAATTGTGGACAATTATACAATTATGCGTTATGAGATTGTCAACTGTAATGCCGCTCGGCCGTTAGCTCGCTACACGGTCACATGTACGCAACCAGAAAAGCACAGGCACACGTCCATGTCGACCCGAGCCTTTGGGACTGACATGAACACAAATGCTATACTTTGCCCACCTACAACATGCCAATAATGTAACCACCTACTACTAACACTGCCTCGATTATTGGGACATCTGGCCCCTTCTCAGAGTGTCTACGGACACTGTAGATCACGGGTTATGATGCGTATTACTGGCCCATCTCTCGTATTCACTGCCCCTGCTCTTGTCCACCCTGTATAGCAACTTTGGCCGTACACGTACCACCGGAAGGCAGTAAGTCCTTGAAATGGCTAGGCCGCGAACGTGCTGAACTGGTTTCATCAAGGAATTTGATGTGGATGATTAGATGGCACCGTCCCGGACTGTCACGGTGGAACAGTAGACATAGCAGTCATGCGGTGAGAGACTGGTGACACTCGGGATAATACCAGCGCGGGCCGCGGAGCGGGTAGCTATTCCAGAATGTGAATATTCTCAATGGCTACGCACCGCCCACCTGCTGCCACTTCGCAAGAGGGACCACGTCCAATATGACCTGCATATATTTCGTGCCTCTTGATACCAGAACTGCCTCACGCGATTTCTCCAGAATAACAGCACAGTAGTTCATGCATCTCTATTTCCACACGAAATCTTTCGTCTCCAAGCGTGCTGACATGCGTGACCCGCTCAGCGCGGGAGCCATGATGGCGACGGCTTGTCCTGGAGCGCCGCGAGACACCTTAAGGCAGTAAGAAGACGTTGCGAGGATATATGTGTGTTGCTTTGAAGCTGGTTCGAACAACGTGGCACTCGTCATGTCGTCTGTTGGGGGATGATGGCGACGGATGCTTGATGGGGCGGGCGACAAGAATCGTGCGACGAGTTCGTGCATGGACGACGCAGTGTTGTCCATCAGGGCTTCATCGTTGCCTTTTTTGCAACAGATTTTGTTACGGTCTGCTAAGCTACATATGGTCAACCCAACCAGCCACACATAAATGCAGCTGGTTGTACATACATGCGCCTCTTGTGATTTCGGAAGACGGGATCTCGGATGAGGCAATGATGCCATAATGTTCGCCAAAGAATCAGAATGTCGAGGATCTTTTGCCGGAGTTGGGGAGACGTCTCTTGGCCCGTAACGCCTGTGACCGCCCCTTCTGCTGATCCCCTTAGGGCACGGCGAACAGAGTTCGCCTTCCCGCTCTGGTAACAAATGATATTTAGACATATGCCTTCAACGATTAGAACACGGAGCGGCCAGTGGCGAACGTACGGATGATGTCGCCCATTTTGTTTCAAGATTTTTTCGATCTTGGGGATGTGCTGACGAAGGAACCCGAGCGCTCTGAGGTCAATCTGTTCCGCGAAGGGCATACGAAACATCGTTGGTGTGGGGAGCATGATGTACGCCCAGTCTGCATGCATGAGACACGTAATAAGCAAGCAAAAATAGCCTCTTCACGATAACATGGAGTGACAGCGTGCATAGACACGCACACACACACACGTACGACTAGCATGCACCAGGCACTATGCACTTCTCCGAGCCAATGTCCTCTGCGCGAAACACAATCTTCGTCCCCCCTGCGCGACTCCTCGACCGCCGCACTACGCGTAATGATCAGCCTGACGGCCTCCTTCAGCCGACGCTTGATCTTCACGCGCACCGTAGGCCTAAGCACGACCCGCGAACGGAACGCAACAAACTGCATCGACGTGTCTACGCAGCGTTGGTCGGGACGCCGCCGCGGCTCAGGGTACGGCTAAGGCTTGTAAGGCTTGGGGTACGGCGCGTCCGGTTTTCTCAGGAACGCCTTGGGGAACGCGTAGAGTGTCAGGTGCTGGCTGACCCCAGCGCGGCGCGAGCAACTGCCGCTGGTGGTGCGAGAGGTGTGCGCCTAGATACGTTGGATCGAACAGCTCTGAGGTCGGTTAGGGTTTGTGCTTAGTGACGAGGACGATGCCAGAGCCGGGCGCTGTGTGACGGAACTTGAGGACATGGTGATTAGTCGTTCGTTTTGAAGACATGGACCTTTTAGAGACGTACGTTGACTGATCTAAGAGGAGTAGGTGCTTTTGGAAGGTTCCTCAGCTCTAACCACTTCATACAGCGCGGGAATACACGTGGCATGGGATAAGAAACGGTTCAAGTTCAACGCGCGCTTCGTCAACCTCAGACTCTCTCCCTCGCTCGGCTACTGTATTCAGAGGGGCTGCATTCAGCCCCGCATGATAGACCTATTATTTATATGGTTAGGCATGATGGTATGTACAGTATATCCAGCAATGAAGATATCAACCAAAAACTCTACCAATCGACAGTAAACGGTCGGGAAAGCCAAGCTAAACGTTCTCGAAAGTGCCTCTCTTGTTTCCAACGCGCGTGAAAAGGCCCGAGCAGACCACGAGTAGGATAGTAACCATGAAGTACGAGTACATAGTCCCCCATCCCGTCAATCTGTGTGAAGCGTATTTTGTTCTGCCCTTCCTTCAAAAACGGAGAAGTAACATAAGGGTCGTCAGTCAGGGGACTTGATTAGAAACAAGTCAGTAAGACTGAGTACTGGATCGAGGAGAAAGGAAAGTACCACGAAGGGAGGGAAGACGACAGCGTATTCATCGTTGATTGGTGCCTACAAATTGCGCGGCAGCTTCGCCCATGGAACTGGCTTGGAGTTTTCGGACCATTGCTCCCGAGCAATGCCGACTTGGCTCGCACAAGGCAACAGGTCTTGGATAGTGTAACAAGCCAGAGATATGCATCTCGCATCCGAGGTGTCCAAGCTAGATTAGGGAAAATTGAGAGTTGGTTCCCACATGTAAGGAAAGCAACAGCTGGACGCACCCTAGATTCTCTGGTGCTCTGGCCCACTGTGAAACCCTGTCCCAGTTAGCATCTAGGAGAGTGAAGTCGCAGGTGAATTCTCCGGGGATGTCGTATGCCCTGTCCACCTTCGTCGCTTTTCCGAATAGCGGCGCGAGCTTGCCTACCAACTCGTCCTCTTCCAGCTCTTCCACCTTAGCAGTCTCGGTCCCACCTTCCCAAAGCCTCTTTCCCGAACGAAGTGAGGTCGAGCGAGAGTCCGAAGAACGGTTCGACGGGCTCGAGCCCACAGTGCGGAACCCTAGAACCGCGATTGGAGGGGGCGAGATAGAGGAACGTGAGATATCCATGTCGCTCGTGGATTCGGCTTTCTGCGACACGGTTGTGGGGACAAGCATCGATCTGTTTTCGTTTTCGTCATCACCGGAAAATGCAGACCCTTGGGTGACGGCAGCCTTCAGTGGGAAGAAAGTGCCACGTGAAGTCTCTAGGCGGCTCCCACTCTCTCCCGGTCGGGTGTCTAGCGTAACAGTGCAAGGGCTAGTTGATCTCAGTGTCCGAATGCAGAGGAAGGTTTTGTTGCCTCTCCGAAACAGGGCCTGAGAACTCTTACCTTGCCATCACTCTTCTCATATTGTCATTAGCAGGAGTGGGTGACCTCTGGTGCTTTCCCGAAATCCAAACTTCGGCCGTCGAAATGCTGGGGGTGCGTTCCCCCGAGATCGAGGTTGGGCTCAACTCCGTTAGGCTTGAATACGAATTGGGTTCATCAGAAGCCTGGTGCGGGGCATGGACCCGTACGTCTATGCTAAGCAATAATCCTGATTTTATTGACCCAGCACCGACGGGAATCGGTAGATATGTAGCTGGGGTAGCGACAACTGTGGGTGGAGACTTGGTCGCCGAAATTGCAAAGACTGCCACCGGAGGTTCTGGGGATGTCGCTTTCGTTTGACGTGGATGTATAATTCCTGCAGCAGGTTGAGTAGAACCCACACTCGGGACGGAGGACTATCGATCCAAAGGTGGCTCGATTGTGACAACGTCAACGCTCGAGGGACCCTGACCTTCCACGACGTCCTCCGCTTCTTTTCCCTCCGCGACGACCGGAGTGATATCGGGGTCTGCGTCTATCAAGTTCTTGCCCTTTTGAATACCCATGCCATCTGTTGTTTGTTGGGACAAAGCTCCCTGCAGCTTGTCACTCAGAGGAGCGACGAGTGACGGGGTACCTGCCCCGGGAAGACGGGATGGAAACTCGGGAACAGAAACATCTCCTTGGGGCATCTGCTCAAATATTACTTGTCCTTCGGGCTCAGGCTATGACTTGCCAGTTAACTTTGTATCCATTTTGCTCCCACGCACATCCCGAGAGGCTGGCGCCATCGCTCTCACCTCTTCCAACCACGGAAGAGGTGCGGGCGGTTGCGTCTCCGTTCGTTCATCCACAGAAGTGGGCTCCTCGTCTTCATCAATTACGATCGGGGCACCCTCCGAGCCTAACTCAGGGACAGGCGCCGGTGCACGGTCGGTGATCCGTAACTTGCGAGCGTTCCCGACGGAGGAATCATCTCGGGTGGTTCCTTGCCTTAAATCGTGGTGAACCAAATTTGAAGAGGATATTGAGCCTGTGAATGTTGGGGGACGCCTGGTAGAAATTTCGGTTCACCTGATGCAGCCACCGGGGGGTGTACTGGTATTATTGCTGAGGGAGGGAGTATCTCACCAGGGGCGGTGCAAGGGGAAGCTTGTGCCGCCAGTGTGAGAGTCAAACCAGCGGGTGCAGTACGCGTTGGCGTTGCGATCGCCATCGCCAGAGAGTCCTTTGCAGATACTAGAGTAGGCGATGACACAAGTACCGGAAATGCAGAAGGCCCAGATCTTGGTGCTTCCGCGGCCTGTGCAGCAGCTCTCTGCTTCTCACGTGCAACCTGCAAACCCAACTGCAAGAAATCTAGCCCCAATGATTGCTTCGGTTTTTGTTGCTCCGATGACGAACGAGGCGCTGAAGCTGGAGCCTGTGCGAGCGCTTGAACACGAGCTGGCTGAATATATTGTGGAAGTATTGCTGTCTTGGCCTGCGGTTTGGATATATCAGATGGCGGTACAGTCTGAGGGTCCTGGTCTTGTGATGTGCTGTCAGGAGTGGATGAGGGTGTGACAACATGGGTTGCAGGAGGTGGAGTCTGGGATTTCTGTGATGATGGAGGTACTACTTTGGGAGAAGGAGTGGGTGAAAGTAGCTTGGTATGAGGTTATTGTGATATTGACGACGTCTGCGGCGAAGTGGAAAGTGGGGGACAGGAAATTTAGTTACTGTGATCAGGCTTTACAGGAACAGGGTCGACGATTTCCCCGGGAACTGGTGCTTGGGCAAGTGGATGCTGGTAAGGTTGGTCACTTGTGTTACGAGCACGGTCTGCTGGTTTGGAAGTAATTGGACTACATTCCCATCATCGCTGGTATTGACCTCGGTAGGAGATACGGATAGAACCTCAATCTGGGCAGAGGCAGAGGAAAATTCTGTCACAACTGTCGACAACACAGGTATTGACGGGGCAGACGTCAGCCAGGTTATGACGGTACGACTAGTTGCGGTTTCCTTAATAACAGGTCAAAAGTTGGTGTAGCCCCAGGACCTGGGGATCTGATGAGACCAGTCGTCATCAAGAATTTGAGTTAATGAAAAGTCAAAATGTGCAGGCTACAGTAGACACTGGTACAGTGGTACAGTACTACTGTAGTGTGTGCTTCTTCTACCGTGTAACTTAGACTTTGTGCATGTACGTAATAAGAGAGAAAAATCTTCAGCGTTCCATAACACTCTGTTTGCCGCTTTTTATTCTTTCCCCTCGTTGAAATCTCCTCGAATCGACACTAGTTCTTGACTCGCACACTTCGTGCGTTGATGGAAAATTTCATCCCGAGTCACAGTGGACCTGGCATCAATATTGAACTTTGACCTCCGTCACGGCCAGAACTGGACCAAAGCTTGTCTTGCGTGTTGGTACAGTTATCTCCATGGAACTCGACACGCGAAATCAAGAATCCACTACCGATACAGTTACGGAACGCGCTGACGTCGTTGACTGTCGGGAAACCGAAGAAGCCGAAGAGGACGTTGCAGAAGATGACGAGGACGACGAAGAAAATGACGAAGATGAAGAGGACGCGGACGCGGAGGCCGAAGAGATCGCTCGTCGTTTGAATGACCAGCTATGGGCAGAGATAAGCAAGGCCCAAGCAGAGGCTGCTGCTGCCTCCAAACATACTACAGCGGCTGCGTCGAGTTCTCCCGTCCGTGCGTTCGGGGGGCCGTCCGCTTTTTCTGCGATCTCTAGCAGCCCCCTCGTGCCAGATAAAAGAGTGCACGAGGCTCTCAAGACTATTCGGATCATCCTCAAGGATGTTGCGAACGATCCACTTGCACACTCGACCCTCTCCGCCACCGTCATCCCAGGCACGGACGGCGTTTCCGTTCTCGATGCTTTCAATAATGCGGTCTCATCCAATGACATCCCGAAAGAAGTTGCCAAACCTCTCAGCCACCTTCTGGTATCCCTCGCGCGCTCTGACATGCTCTTCTCTTCTCTACGTCATTCCGAGGAATCGTCCATTCAACTCCAGCTTGGGAAGCGCCAGCGAGATGAACAGGATGCCACTCTCGATGGCATCCCACCCCTCAAGCGACCGTTCTCCCTTCCCGCAGCTACCATTCCGCCATCGTCCATTCCTTACGCACTGCACACACAGCTAGATGCAGCTAGCCGTGCCATCATTTCGGCTCTCACTGCCTCCCCGAATCCACCCACAGGCCCACCACCACCACCCTTGGTCGCGTCTATCCAGTTTCCACTGCACCAAGTATTTCTGTTTGCAGTGACCGCCGCAGGGCCCGCTCGCAACGCGCTACAAGAGCTTGGAGGCCTCATTCAGGCGCTCGGTGTACTCTCTGGCGTCCCTATTAGCGGCCCCGGTCCTACACCCTGGGGACTTCCCGGGACGTCGGTGCACCCTTGCGGCTTTCCAGGCTGCGGTAAGACCTTCGCCCGCCTGTACAGCCTGCGCGCGCACGCGCGCGTTCATGCCGCCGAGCGCCCCTTCCGCTGCACACGTTGCCCTGCCGCATTCGCGCGCAACCACGATCTGAAGCGCCACGAGCGCCTGCACGATGACAAGGCCTGGCAGTGCACCGGCTGCGCCAAGGCTTTCTCCCGCAGGGACGCACTGACGCGACACCGTAATACCGCTGTGGCACGCCACAGCGCGTGCGCGACGGCGGACGTGGCCGAGATCGATGTCCCGCGGGGCCCTGCGGGCTCTGAGGATGAACTGCGACGTACGCGAGTGTGGCACGACGCTTCCGAAGCGGCTTCCGGGGGCCCCGGTATCCTTGAGGACGGCGAGTTGCCTCCGCTAGTCCTCGCAGCTGCTCACGAAGCCGTGGCTCGCTTGCACCCGGTGCTGCAAGCTTGCATCGTCCGTGCACTAGGCGGGACTACGCCTGCCGCCCCCACGGACATGGCCGTAGATGCTTCAGGTAGCCAGGCTACGCTTGCTAGCGCTCTGGCGCGGGCACAGGCACAGCTACCACATGGTACTTCTCCTAATCCGATTCTTCCGTCTCCTGCTACGGCTCCTACGAGTGGCGAGACGTCTTCAGTGCCCGCCCTCAACTCACCCGTGTCATCGTTGTATGGCCTTTCGCTTGAACAGACGCAGATGCTCGAACAAGCGATTGCAAGCGCGGCCTCTGCGGCGCAGCTGCAAGCTGAAGCTGAAGCTGCACTTGAAGAAGAAGAGGACGAGGAGTCCAGCGAAGACGAGGGTGACGATGGGTTGACCGAAAAATAGATCAGTCTGTTCACCAAAGTAAGCTCAAGTTGTGCACTGGTCTCACTGCTTGATGACACGACCGTTTACCAGGATCCTTGCCGTTCTCACCATGACCCTTCAGCAAGTCCATTAACTGACGATTAGCTCCCATAAGCCAGCGCCTTGATGCCGCATTGAGCGAGGCATTCCACGTTTGGAAACGGACCAACTCCGGAGTTTGAGCGCTCTTTGAGCTTGAGCGCTGTGGGTTGGCATTTGCCGCCCAGAATCCCCACTGACGGTTGAATGATGAATGAAAGTGTTGTTCGCCTGCGATGTTCTATTCTGTGATAGAGCGCCACAGGGATTTTTTACATCCGAATGCGGATACGGAGTAGATACGGATACCAATGGAAGCACAAACACAACCGCATTTTTGGAAATCTGTTCGATCCGTCTCGGAGATCTCAGAAGAACAAGAGGGAAAATCCCTCATTCCATCACGCACTGGCACTGACACTGACACGTACGCAGTCATGGGTAGGCCTAGCAACGCGCTGACTCGGAGGTGTTTTGACGGCCATCGTTGGTGGAGTACGCACAATCTCCGGATCCACGCTCAACAGCGACCATGTCCAAAATGATATAGAATTTGGGAACCAAGAGTGTACGCCCGTAAGCAATGTGCCAATGGTACGAGCGCGATAAGGTAATGCAGAACGTAAACTAGACATGGGAACTATGAAGTATCATTAAAGGTCTGGAAGCCTCGAGGCATTGGTGAAAAACACTTACTTGGATGAGTGCACTACAAAGTACTACTAGTAATACAGTACCACTGGCACGGACGTAGATGCCTCTTCGAGTTTGAGTCACCATGTCACTCTCTTTTCTCCAGTAACTTATGTCAATTGTCGTCATGTCTTATCTGCTTATGGCACGCGCGTTCGATCGAAGGGCAACGTTCTCGGTGTCTTTCCTTCTTCCCTACCCTCCCACGTACATATCATATACCCAAGAAGCACGCCGGGTGATCTATCAAGGGAGCGTGCGACCCTTTCGTGGGTAATAACCTTCGTCTCATTTCCCCATCTTGACCATGCCCAAGACAGCAGCGGAGGTGACTTACACCTAGCCATGGGTGTCCCTGAATCACCGTTGGCTATATCGTGGGTCGCTAGTCCGGATCCTCGGCGCCCGCGGCTGTGACCGCATAGCGCAAGCTTGCTTCCAGGTAGTGATATTTGATCTCCCGCGCGACCGCGGCCACGTCCTCCCGCGCCGCTTTTGCGAATGGCTTTATGCCACCCCTCTCTGACACTGGTCTGACACGTCTCACCTTTGGTTGTGATGTCAGGGTTTCAGGGAAGCGAACGAAGTCAACGCAACCATGACCCTCGTATGGTGATGCCGCCACGGTCCACAGCGAGTAGTATTAGGGAGAGGTAGGTTCGTTTGTCTTTCTCCGAGTCATCCGTGTTCCAAGTTCCAGACCTTATCGATGCTTCATTCTCAAGATCCTGATCGTTTCGATTGGCTCCCTATCACTAATATCCTCATGATCGCAACGGTCGGTTGAAGTCGGAGCATACAATTTCTGGGGAGCGCAATTTTACGATGGCTGCCGATGATGTTCTACAAAGCCATATCGCGTAAACACAACTGTGCGTACTAGCAGCGCAGATGTTTCATCGATATCGATGGGACCAGGTTGTGGCCAATGTTCCTCTCGAGCCCACAGATTAACCCTTTGCCCTGCAGCCAGCCAGCCAGCCAGCCAGCTGCGTGTGTGCAGCTGTGCAGTCTCCCCTTTTCGGCCCTTTTCGGCCCATGTCGATCAGGGGATGGGCATTGCACACCCGACAACTTCTCTCGATCGGGCAGTGCCGTTCATTCGATTCGATTCATCTCATCGTCATCTGTGTGTGGTAGCCTTGCCACGTACTGACTGGACTCGCATGTCATCCACGAGTCACGATCAACGTCAGACTATCTGACAGGTTTTGGAAGAGGGGATTGCTTTGCTGGCGTATCGGACGTCATTTGGTCAGGGATGCGAATACGGTGTGCTCCCTCGTGATGAATCTGCCTGACTCAACTCAACTGCTTGCTAAACTCTATCCCGTTCCCGTTCAAGTCACCGTGAGTCTAATAAGTCCAAGAAGTGCGGCATTTGCACCCGCCAATCATTCCCACCATGTTTCCCCTCGACTTACTGCAAATTGACAAAGTTCTGTCCGGTATTTACCTTGCTTGGAAACTCCGTCTTTGCGTATCCCCCAGATGGGGGGTTAAAGCCTGCATGAGGCTATACGCTCATTTGAATGAAGAACCCTCCCCCGACCCACTTCTGGAGTCTGAGAGCACCGTCTACGCTGACTACAGTAACGCTAGCATTCAATATCAGATTCTTTTAAGTCACCACATACTGTACCCGAACAGAAGATGGAGCAGGGGACAGATACAGTGGCATTCTAATTTGATGACATTTTACCACCCTTGATCTAATTGTCTGACAGTTTCCATTCCACGGTGTCCACATTCCCGCGCTTAAGTATGATATATTTTCTAAGATCTGAGATCCAAAAAAGTAGAGCTCGTTAATTCACAACCAAGGGATTACAGTAAGGCGCAACCTTCCATCAGTGACTCGGATGACGCCCTAGTACAGAACAGTACGGTAAAGTAGATGGGCTGTGTCCTATAGTTGACCCTCTCCGAGTCTAAGCGAGGGTTGGGCGAACTCGTTGCATAAGCGAAGACGCAGTGCGCACAGCACCGTAGGAAAAAAGAAATGGCTAACTAGTCTCGACGGCGCTGGATGAAGATGAACCCCCGATGTATGCTGTCCTTCTACATCAAGCTCGGTTTCGGGAGGCTCGGGAGTGGGGGATGGAGTGTCTAGTTGGTGTCCAATGTGGTCAGGTTTGTCTCTAGACAAAGCTTTGATCGTAGAATGTAAATTTTTTTTATTCCGATTGATACCGGAGGTCCAATGACTGCTACCCGGATGTCTTAATAGTGCTTTGAGTGTCTCCTACATACAGCAGCAGGGTGTTGGTCGTGTCTCACATCGGGTCTGGCCATGCCAATTGAGACTCCCACAGAGTCGACAAATTGTTGACGTGGTTGTCATGGGGGGAAGAGTTGAACACACACAAATACGGCATGCTTTACGATAACCCAATACGAGCATAATGTAGTTACGTACGCGATTATCAGTCGCCGCCACCTTTTTGCCCTCTCCCCCTTCCCCGCCGACCGCGGCAAGCTGTTGGGTTTCAGGGAAGATGCCAGTAGCCATACTTGCTCTACGCATGTCGGCATTTATCTCTGCTGGGTAAATGTAGTACATTCTTACGTGGAGATTGATCATAAATGTGTTCCCTGTGTGGACATCAGCTTATGGCCGCTTAGTGCCAGAGCAGGAACTTGGACTACACGGCACGGGCCGGCAAGGGTCTCTTTTCACGGCCTTTCCGACTTGACGGAACTCAAATTGCAACGAGACACGAAACCGGGGGATGTTTCACCCGCGTCCAGCTATCTGTGAGGCTTTCCCCCTTTGACGGACTACGCAGTACCGAGTTGGAAAAATAGCGGTGGTGCGAAAGGGAAGATATCCTTGCGGGCTGTGTTGGGGAAAGGCGATTCTTATAAAGGAAGTTATTTGCAGAACTAGGCACTTGTGTCAGACATTCGGCCGGAGATCGCTTTGAGTTAGTTCCGTTCCTGTCAAACGCTGATCCATTACGCGCTTCTTTCTTTTCAAGTGCAAGTGCAACTCGTGCTCCGGTTGCGCTTCTGGCCTAGTTCCCCGAGCGACGTCCCACTTGGTGTCACGCTAATATATCACACCCTCTTGGTCGCCTTCACGACCTCCTTTTCCTTTCCCCGCCCCGCCCCTGCCTTTCTATCCCCTCGCCCTCGGACAACAAACACCATGATGGACTCCTTCGAGTACGCAATTATATTTTCCCTTCCCTTGTCTCGCGATCTGACTGCCAGACGTCCGTTCTTGTTCTTTCTTGATCTAGTTACGCCTTTTCCTCTCTGTCCGACCCTTGTTCGTGGTCCACTCACTCACCTCTCGATTCTCCCAATCCCGTCGATGCGTTCGACTCGATTCTCCATCCAACTTTTGAGCGCGAAATCGTGCGTTTTTGCCGCTCCCCCGTCCCCGTGTTCGGATATTTTAACGATTTTATTTTTACGTGTTAGTGTTCGAACTTTACCTGTTGCGGGCTCAACATACCCGACCTGCACGAGTTGCTCGCGCACTTTGAGGCGACACACGTCGAATCGGTGCCCGTCTTCCCTCAAGAGCCGTCTTACCGCCCCTCAACGGATGTGCTGTATGATGCCGCGCACATGGTTCTCAGTTTCCCTCAGCCTCGAACACTTCCCGAGATTTCGTTTCCACGAACGCCGAGTCCCTGTCCACCGATGTTGGACAGCGAGTCTGATTCTGCCACCTCACCGGTCAGCATGGCTGGCCCGCCCAGTCCGCAGGATATCTTGGCCCGTGCGCCGACGCCTGAGACTGTCTCCTTGTCAACGCAAAAAGAGCCGATTGCGCTCTCACCCTCATTATTAACGACACCACGCGAACCTGCATGTGGACCAAAACGCGTTGAACGACGTGGACCCCGTGGTCGATTCCAGTCGCAAGAACTTACGACAACGCCGCGGAAACGCGAAAAATTGTATCATTGCCCGGTATGAATGCCTCGAATCACTTTTCCTTAACCGCTACTAATTCCGGGACTCGGATAGAAACCTGGTTGCTTGAAGGTTCGCCTGGTACAATTACTCGAGAAGAGTTTATTGATAACTGACGTATTATTGCACGCTACAGTCGTATCTAAACCCGAACGGACTAAAGTATCACCTGGACAAGGGCACATGCCAGCTTGCGAGCGACGCGTAGGATGACCAGGTTGCCTCTTGGTCTGCTGGTTTCGCGTTAGGTTTTATCGTTTGGCCTCGAACCGCGGTGATCACACATTGGGCAGGATTGGGTCTGATGCTCGCAGAGATATGATACCCCGATATAGAGCACACAGCATGCATGCACGCGTTGAGCGCAGGCATTGTGCATGGTGTGTGTGAGAGCATAAAAACGCCTTTTCTCGTTGCTACAGGCGAGAGGGGACTACCTTATTGCCGTGTTGTAGGCTGTGTAACTTAGATCCCGCGGCCAACGCTGCATAATAT
This sequence comes from Lactifluus hygrophoroides, assembly GCA_003314055.1. Classification (NCBI taxonomy): domain Eukaryota; kingdom Fungi; phylum Basidiomycota; class Agaricomycetes; order Russulales; family Russulaceae; genus Lactifluus; species Lactifluus hygrophoroides. Next base: position 3,151 of record QLPC01000030.1, on the reverse strand, counting down.
ACATTGAGAAGAAAAGACGGCTGTTGGTTGATGAAGGGTGAGGTTGGATGGGATGAACCCTGTGCTAACCAATTGTGGGAGGATGTGTTACGACAAATGTTGCGGCAATGTCGTAGCGCTTGCCTTGTTTAGATGGACCGCGGGGCGCGTGCAGGGGTGGCAAGTGAGACCGGTGATACGAATTGATATAATCATATTATAAAACAGCAGGTGGCGCGGGTTATTCCGAGAGTGAGTTATGAAAAACATGAACTGAACATGAACGTGAACGTGAACGTGAACGCGAACATTGACGAAACGAAAGATTGAAGCGGTAGCCGATTATGCGGTGTGGTGGGGTAATAAAGGGATTCACGTGGAAGCAAAGGGGGGGGGGGACGTGACACATGGCACGTAAGAAAAAAGGACCCGGTGATCGGACCGTTGTTGTCTGGTCTGGTCTTGTCTTTGTCGGCGGCGTTGTCGTGTCGTGTCTTGTCGTGTCGAGCCTGAGCAGGTCACGGGTGCAGCACCGGTACTAGTCTTGTATGCAGTAGCAGAGCAGTAGCAACATCCCTCTCTTTCCTACATGTCATGGTCCCAAATTTCCCATCGCCCGTCCTATCTCTAGCAACGGACGCACTCAAGGATCTCGACAGTCCTGATACCCTCTCCAGTCTTTGGACACGTATGTTTTTCCCCTCCCTTATCCCCGCCTTTCTTTTTTCTCACTTATTTCCAGTCTTTACAAAATGTAAAGAATCCCTACAAGATGGTCGACGTCTTGAAAATATCTCCTGGAGACTCTGGTATCGTGAAATATCCGCACGTAACACTACCCCTCTGTCCGGCCTTCCCCACTCGCCAGAATTATTCTCTACCTCTTGTCCTCTCACTCCCGTCTCAGAAGCGGGCATTGAACATCCTGGCAAGTTTCCTTTCTTTTTCTTTTCCCCACCGCTCTTCAACTCTTCCTCATGCTTCGTGTCCTACTCTAGGTTCGCACCTTGCATCCTCGCCACCTTGCCACCCCGAACCCGCTGCTTGTGCGGACGGTGCCACAAAATTCTTCTCATCCACAGTTTCTTTTAAACCTGCTCCCTCCGTGGGCAAGATCATTTGCGATATCATCCCGGACAAGTTTGACCTCGCTTCCGCCAAACCTCCAAGAACGTCCACTCTCCATAAACCCGATCTTGTCATCGTTGCGGCGGATCCCGGTGCGATGGTCGTCTCACATATCCCGAGTATGCTCCTTCCGCCGCTTTCCACACAACCCCAATCTGTAGCCGCCTTCCCACGCGTCGTAGTAGTTAACCCGACACCGCATCCCACTCCCCCGGCTACCCCGGTCCCATCTGCTCCCTCTGCTCCCCTCCCACCTACCGGTCAGCATCTCGCGCCGCCACCTCGGCTATCCGCGGCTCTGGTCCGGCATATTTCCCCGGACGCCACAACTCCTTCCAACCTCGTGTCAACACCGGTACGAACCCCTTCCCCACCCCCCGTCCCCATGGCGTCTGCAGCCTTTTTCCCCTCTCCTCACCACCCTCAACCTGAACAACATCCTCAACCTCAACCTCAACCTCAGCCACCAAAGCCTCAGCCTCCACGCCCTCTGGACGGCACACTGAAACTTTCAGACCGTCGTTTCTTCTTGCAACAGGATCAATCACCTTCTCCCGAGCGTGATGGCCCAGACCGTGGCTCAAACGGTTCCATCAGCACGGGTAAATCACCATCTGAAACTGGCGAGCTGCAACCTAGCAGTCTCACTTCCAATCAAACCCGTGCCAGTGCCAGCGCTGCCTCGGCATCGTCCCATCCTACCACTAGCCGTGGCCGCCGCTCAAAGAACGCACCCGTCCGTCCGCCCATCACACGGCTCAACTCGGGTCGTCACGTTGTTCAGGTGACGCGGAAGGAGCCCGCCAAGGTTCGCTCAGCATTCCAACCAAATTCAGATAAATTACCCAAAGTGGCTGGATCCTCACGCCCGCTCCGTTCCCCCATTGAATCTCAGCCATCAGCAAAAGCTCAGAACTGTCACGTGAATGGTGCCGTGGCGCCCGAGGCACCGAATGTGCATGCTGCGCCCTCTGCGCAACCGAGACGTGGCATCGTCGTCTCTCATAGCTCGTCCGAATACGAGACGACCGATACCGATGACGACGATGACTCGTGGGCATCGGAAGACATCAGCGAAGGGGTCGTGGACCCAGCAACCACGGCCACCGGCAAGCGTCCTCCAACAAAGGAAGACGCTGCGCTGCGGGAGGCTGCGCTCGAGGTTCAACGCCAGCGAGAGCTGTTCGTCAAGCAGCCCAAACGCTCATATTCAAATTTGGGACGCACGCAATCCGGTCTCCTCTCTCAGCTACTCAACCCAGACCCGAATGTGTTTCCTCCGGGACATCCATTCCGTGTTGCGTCCACGAATGACGTAACACGTCCCGGCATCCCTTCCGCCTTGACGTCGGGAAAGTCTCCCGCTGCCCTCCCTCTAGCTGCCCAGGTCACCGCGCAAGCTCCCATTGCGACCGCTGCTGCTGCGTCCTCCGGTCACAGTGGCTATCGACCCAAGGGCCGTCCTCAAGGGGAAGAGTTGGAGGATGAGAGCGATAGCCCCGAAGACCCGGACGATACCATCCAAGTCTCGCGCAGCCTAGCTCAGCAACGTCTGGCCGCCCTTGCCAACCCATCCCGACGGCGTGCATCTGATAACCAAGTTCAGACGCAGGGACCAGCCATGACACGTCCAATACTCCCTACCATCGCGACGGCGCCCATCCCGCTCAACCACCCGTGGAATTTACCCACTCCCGCACCGCCGACAACGCCACGCACGACGAGGCGGCAGATGCTCGCAACCGAACTTAGCGAGAGCCTCCGACGAAACTTGCTTTGGGAGCGGCAAGTAAGCAAGACCAACTTGCTTGGGAATGCCGGACGGCGTAATGCTCTCAACGGTGGTGGTGGTGGCAGCGGTGGTGGCGGTGGCTTGCGCACTGTCACGACGGCGGTTAATGGTAACGGTAATGCGCAGGCTGGTCCATCGCAACAACCCCGACAACGACGTCAAGACCCTGGCAAGGATGCTGAGGAGAGCATCGCCGAACGTCGACAACGCGCGTTGGCGCGGAATCGAACGTGGGCGGACGACTTTCATTAT
>QLPC01000028.1:15917-33126 GCA_003314055.1 Lactifluus hygrophoroides | reverse complement strand
CCTGCACACGTTCATGACTACGTTCGGGCCCGTAGACAAGGACTCCATCGTGCTCTCCATGAAACCTCCAAAAAAGGCCGCACACAAGCCGCCCAAATACGCCACCGCCGCCGTCCCGTTCAAAACGGTGGCAGACGCACACGCTGCGGTGTGCGCGTCTGGTCGCGCGGATCGTGGGATGGAGGACTTCGAGATCAACTGGATGGGCGGGTGCGAGCCTGCGGTTTGGAGTTGGTCGGAGCGGATGCTCAGGTTAAAAGAGGAGGGGCGCAAAGCAGCGAGCGGGTCGAAGACCACGGGCGGGCCTACTGTGACTCCTGCGCCTCCGGAAGTTGGTGCACAAGGTACCCTCCCTCAGACCTCGCATGACCAGTCGAGCCCAGGTGCTGCCGGCTCGCAGTTCTCATCGTTCCCATCATCCTTTGTACGTATATATTCGTGATATCTGATTTTGTAAACTACGCTGACCCTTTTTTTTTCTTTTCTTTCTCATTTGCGCGCGGCACGTGCAGCCCGATATACCTCCACTCCCACCGTCCGCACCGCAACTCTCCGCTGCTGGCCTCGATTTTGAATCCGCGGTGCTCATGCGGATGCGACAAGCTGAGCGCGAACGTTTAGAGCGCGAGATTCGAGAGCAGGAGGCTAGCGAGGCATAACATCAGCACTCCAACTCTTTTACACCCGCACATTCACTGATTTCACCGCCTAATCTTTCCTGTAGCAAGAGATTTGTATTGTAATTAACCATTTTTAACGACCACCATCACTTCCTTTTTTCTCAAATTTCACTGAATCATCAGGAATGGGGGCCATGACTAAGTACCAATGATTCCAGTGTTTTAGACAACTGAGATATAGGTCGCAAAATGTACATGGTGTTACACAGAGGGGACAAACATGGATCTTCGAGATCGACAGACACGCATGCTGAAAAACGTGACTATATGTGGTTGCTAGATGGAAACAGTGTCCGTGATCACAAGGAAAGGGGGAATTCCGACAAAGTATTAAAAAAAATCAACACGCCAGGTGAATAAGAGCCCTGGCAGGGAAAAAGAGAGATAAGACCCCATGTACGGGTTCAAGTATCCGGCTAGAGTATTGCTTCTTTTTTTTGGTTTTGCTCCCCTTCTTTGGTCACAAGGACGGCAACTACCGCACTACACGTACGGTGGCAACGGCTCTGCAAAGTTGCTCATGTGTTTCGGGATCGAGGCCGTAACACTGAGAAATTTTGATATACCGGAGCGGTGAAACGCATGCGCCGCCCGTGTTTCGTGCCCACGCGACTTGTAACAACTCATGTCCCGAGATATCGCGGCAGTTCTGTACGCAGAGGGCCTGCAACCGCGGAAGAAGCCACTCGCCCCCAGCACTGCTGGCATCTGGGGCGGCAGCGAGCACTTCGAATAGCCGTGGACCGAGCACACCGCTGGGAGGGCTCGACAGCCCGAGAGCAGTGAGGCGGGGCAGTTGGTGCAACGCACGCACAAACGGGACGAGCCCGACACCGTCGACATTGCACGAGCGAAGGTCAAGTTGGTGAAGGACGGGGAACCGTGTCGCGCTGTCCATAGACATACGCACGAGCCATTGCGTATTTTCGTCATTCGAGGTATCCATCTGTACGGACAGGCGCCGCAGCGCTGGAAAATGGGCTGACTCAAGGAAGAGGGCGAGATTGTTGGATTCGACATAATGGAACGAGAGCGCCCTGAGATTTGGGAAAACAGAAGGCATGAGCGTGGATCTGAAGACAAAATCGGAGCCTTCGAGGAGAAAGAGGGCGGATTGGATGCGAAGATCTTCCAGCGTAGGCGTAGAGTTGAGGACGTCAAGAAATTCCTTGAAGGAAATGCCTATGCGAGTAGAGGAGGAATACCGTTGCTCGCGGATGAGATAAAGGCAACGAAGGGACGGGAGCTCGGTGCGTATGCAGATGAGTGGTGCATGCTCAAGGGTGATTGATGATAAACGTGGACAAGGTTGTGAAAGGAGGACGAACGGTGCTTGTTCCTCGGATTCAGCTGGGTCGAAACGAAGATATAAATCTTCGAGTGATGGTCCCAACGTCCGCGACATATTTCGCACAATCTCCATACATTGCCAGTCGGGAACGGACATTCGAAATGAGAAGCAACGATGAAGATGGGGTTCGAGTTCTGTCATGATCTGGGGGAGTTCATTGGCAATGTCCAGATAGCGGCAATCTATATCTAAGAGGAATTTGCAGTCCTGGGAACGCTCCAGATGAACTTTGAGCTTGCGGAGGAAAGAAATATGGCGAGAATATCCCCAGGTGTTGTCGAGTCGAATATATGACCATATCGAAGGTGTTGAGAGTGCTATGGCGCGCCAATGGTGGGAGACGAGTGAAAGGACAGGGAGGAGGTCGTTGGATTCATAGACGCCCAGTTCGAAGATGCGGGAGAGGAGTTCTGGTGGGATGCGGTTAACGAGCGCGTTGCGGGCGAGTAAGTTTAGCTTTCTAGTTTGGAGAGCTTCCAGCTGAGATTGTAAGGAAAGTATGTTTTCCTCTATCTCTGTGACTTCTGGAAGTGGTGATCGTGGATCGCTACGGGGGCCAAGTTAAGTCCTTGACACGGAGGAAGGGAATAAGGGCATACACAGATGCAGGTTCGACGGGGTCTTCTGAGTCTTCGAGCGGGTCGACAACGATGACCGGGATAGCGTGGGAAACGGAGTCCTCCCAAGTTGCGAGGTCATCGAATGAAGAAACACGGCTGAGCATTTTGCGGCTTGGCGTTGGCGAGAGATGCGGATATGAAGGGTGGAGGTGACTAGTCGGAGAGAAGGCTATGTAGTTAGTTACCTTGACTGGTGTACACCACCCAGTCGTAGTGGGTTCAGCTTGATATTGAGCTCTGGGTTCAGGTTTCACTGTCAAATGAGGCAGCGTAGCTCAATAACCCGCTCTTCACTGTTCACTGTTGGCGCTGGCGCTGAACGACGGCTCGTCGGGGCACTCGGCCACGGCCACCGCCCGACTCGTTTCCATTCCCCGTCGGCCCGGGGTTTGCCGCTCTCCCTCTGCTTTTACCGTCCGACCGTAGGAACAGGAGCAAGTTGCAAGGACCGTTATCCCTATTCCCAACTCTTACGTTTGTGAATTGCGCAGCTCCCATGGGCGTGTAATGCCCACCTGCAACCGCCAAGGTCGCAGATACCAGTCAGGTGCAGAAAACTATCACGGTACGAGGCCAGAACCGAATGAATCATAGACAATGAACGCTCATTATTTAGAAACGCTACAGTATTTCTCGTCCTGTCCTCTCCCCCTCCAGAAGTTGTGACACGCCTGAGCGTGCCATGCACAATGGTGTGTAAGTTAGCCGAAATGTGGATATGTCACGTGACCACTGAGGAAAACTATGAAAAGCGGGCTCCTGGGCTCCTGGCTCTGCACCCTTGGTGGTGAGTGCTATGAAGACGGAGTCACCAGGTGCATATACGAATGGGGTTCTGTAGAAGTACCGGAACGGTACCCATGCTGAGAGATCCGACTAGATGACCGACACCCCCGAGCAACGCCACCAGGATTGTGGCAGATCACATCCACAACCACTTCCCAGCCACAACCTTTGTTCGCGGTCCACAGTCTATTGTTCAGCATGACATATAGTGCTGCCACATTTACGAGCGGAGCTAGAATCACACTCTTTCACCATCCACCACCATCTTCTCATCTCCTAATTCACCATGTCCACTAGATCTAGCATCGGCATCGGCATGTACAAGGACAGCTGGAACTGCCATTGGTCACTCGTCATTACACCACACGGCTGGCACGAACAAGGTAAGCTTTACAACTTGGTGAGGACTGACGCAGGCGTCGCCATATTTAGAGAGTTGAAGAACACCAGCGGGGCTGGTCCCCTCTCGAACATGATCCACCTCGGGATATGTCCCGTCTCTAACTCTCATTTGTACCCCAACAACTTGGTTGAATATATACAAAGATTGCCACTCAGCCCCTTGGATTCCTTCGACTGGGTTGTCCAGGTGGTAATGCAAATGGTTGTGAATGGCATTGTAATTGGCCCCATAGAAGAGGATAAATTCAGATGGCATCTGAACAAAGTCGCTGGCCAATTGGCCAGCGGGTCGCAGGTGAGTGTTCAACATGGGTCTCATAATGACGCTTTGTTCGGCAGTGCGGAAACCCGAACTAATCAGCGAAATGTCAGGCCGATGAGGGGAGGAACTTGAATGGCGGGCTCTGTCGATGGAAGTGGATGGGCACAAGGATAGACTTGTCGTTAGTGGAGGAGGGCGGAGCGGGGAAAGGAAGTGTTTGTTCAAATTAGTTTAAATTGTAACTAATGTTCTGAGAGATATTAGATATCGTAGACACTGTAGATACCATTGTAGATCCTGTAGTAGTACAGCGCCCCGAGCGCTTAACAAATAGACATGCTGAGCGAGTGTTCGCCGAATGTTGCGCCTCTTTTATGAGGCCATGCACGTAGAAATATTCTCAGGCACGGTGCTCCCAAGTCTGTTGCGAGATCCTCACCGCGTTCATGAGATTATGACCTGCGAGGCCCTGCTACGTATCACGTGACCGTTACACGGGCATGTGTTAAGTTACAAAAGGCGGCACGAGTTAAGAGACAGATGGAATGGTACGCATGAGAATTACACATTACTATCAAGTTAATAACAGCCATGTAAAGGGAAAAGGCGATCTATACCGATATAAGGTTGTGTCAGGAGCCACGCCTCGTGGTCGAACAGATACAAAGAATTGTGTCGATGCCCACCAAACCGAAATAACTTGGCCAGCTTGGCCATTGTTAAATTATCGCTTCTCATCCCAAGCTTCGATCTTGTCATGCTCTAGGCTGGCCTTGTACGCGTCTTCGATACTCTCAAAAAGCGTATCCAGGTCGTTTAAGGCAGAAAGGAGCGCAGTCAGTGATGACAGGTTATCTGGGAGCGACGTAGAAGGATCGGAGTGGAGACGTTCAAAACGGGCGAGACTACGGACCATACATCTGGATTCGGATCTGGATATGATTTTCGGAAGGATGAGGGGCGCTGCATCCTCGTTAGCACCTCGGCCATGAAGAGAACAAAAGGGATTGCCGTGGGAATGTAACGAAACTACATTCCACCGCGGGGTCATTCACTAGTAAGGTACCGCATTGGGGAAAGTGAAAGTGAATAGAATGAAGAGCGCTGGATCGCACGGGGGGGAGAATGGAGTCACGACTTGGTCATGGTCATGGGAGGATGGTACAGTGGCTTATTGTTAATCCGAGTGGAAGCAAGGAGAACAGTGACAGAAAAGAATGCAGGTAACAATAAGGCTCACCTGTACCCGCAGAATTCAACCTTAGGACTAAAGGGTTTATTGAGCTGTCTTTGTGGGAATAGATCATAGGATTGCGTTAACGTTACTTTTTCATGAGCACCCACCGAAGGGCGTTGCCGAGGGTGTGTGTCTCATTGTGGATCTGATAAGTCGCAGCAGACAGGTCCGACTGGGCACCTGGCATCTGACATTATGAACCTGTCAGACATTTGGACTTGTGGCGTGATAGAGGCGAGCCCACAATACGAATTTTTGGAGGGGGTTCCGTCATGTTGACTTGTATTAGGAAGGAGTCAGCGTGAAAGCATGAATTATATAACTTTGTTTTTACAAAAACGTTCAACACAATTGTTCTAACCCTCAACTGGCCACGTTGGACGAGAATCTTCAGCCTAATCGCCGCTTAACTACCGCATTAGAGGAACAATGCCGGCCTGTCTCCTTTGTCGGGCACACAACCCTGCACAATAGCCTAGCCTTGTCAGACAACCGTGCCTCACAGGCTTCCGCATCCTGAGTGTCATCTCCAAAACATTACCAATGGCCGATCTGTCGTTTCGTGCTCCTCTCACTGAGACATATAAAAGGGCTCATAGCTCATGGGATACGCTCAACTCAACTCGATCTCTCTTGCCTGTTTTTCTCTTTTGCTCTCCATCTCTCCCCGTCCTTCCCTCGCATCTTCGTGGTCGTTTACCCCACATCTAGATTTTAATTTCCTGCCTGTGGCCTCATCTATCTGCGCCCATGTCTTCGTTCGTTCCCGAGCGCCCCACGCTACCTCCGTTACGTTCTCTGGCTCTCCCAATGCACGGTGTACCCTCCAACATGGCATTACCTGGCATCCACGAATTATATAACGATCAATCGGTTCGATTACTTTATCTCGGACGCAGTGGTGATTCACTCACACGGTTTGGACTGGTTACAGGATCCTTCATACGTCGCCGCACTCAATGCTCAGGCTTGGCAGCGCCAATGTCAGGGAACAATTTCCTCCCCAACGTCCCCGCACGCCCCATTTCCACCACCTCCCCCGTCTATCGCCGGCCCTCTCACCTCTACGTTTTATAATTCCGCCGGACCCAATTGGCGTCCTCCGCAACACACGAGCGCCCCGGAACCGCACGTACGCCTCGTCCTGACCGATTCCTTCGAGAATGCCGATGCGGCTCTCGTGTTGTGCTCGGCAGGCGCTCCAAATATGTCGGGAGCGCCGAGATTGATCTCATCCCCCGAGGCATTGGGTGGCATCAAGCCAGGAGCACCCTTATTAGTGGTTGGGCCTGCGCTGGAACGGATCCGACGCCCTGGGACAGTTCTTGGCAAAGGTGTGAGGATGCATCCATATCGTATCGTTCATACTGCAAGCACGACGACCAATTCATCCATGGCCAAAGGCACACACTATGCACCACGAAAGTGATGCAATACACGAGTTGGGCCTTGACGGCTCTAGGCTCGAGGCTCGATGCCCTGTATCAAACAACTGTATTCCTAGCACGAATTATTTACGCTTACCTTGTAGCTTGTCGATGTCCTAATCATGTCACGATATCGTTTCCATGACTACAAACGTGTTCATATATCATATCAATTGCAATTGGACGTAAAGTGCGCCCGACGAATCATAAAAGCACTCAAGGGACGGATCAAGTTGTTTGTTCCGCACAAACATTGACGTCTCCAATCTGGATTCACATTTAAGGACGCGATCCCAGCAGAACGCGATACACCTCAACCATGGAACTTGAACATCACCATATGGACCAGGTCTTACCAGGCCTCTGGATTGGTGACCTGCACAGCGCTCGAGATTTTGATACACTCAGAGAAAACAATATTCGCAGCATCCTGACCGTAATGTGTGGAACATTCTCCAGTCACGAGGTATGCCATTCTTTCCTTGCCCTAATCGGTGGTGACTCTGACATGTCCACGGTAGACCTTTTTTCAGCGCCAGATACCCTTGGACGACGTGGAAGAAGCTGATATTCTCCAACATTTCGTCCCTTCGATAACATTCATACAAACTGAGCTCGATAAGGGATGGGGCGTTCTGGTTCACTGCCAAGCCGGAACGAGTGGGTATCTGCGCGTATCCCCAAGCGCCCTTGCTTAGGCTTGTGCATCGTAGGTCGCAGCGTGACAATTGCGACGGCGTATATCATGTATTCTCAGAATCTCGAAGCTAGCGCGGCAATAGATCTCATTCGAAAGGCTAGGCCCAGCATAAAGTAAGTTTCGCTTGCTCTAGGTTGATTTCCATTCAACTGGGAATAGCCCAAATCCAGGCTTCATGGCTCAACTTGAAATATTTCACCAGGCATCATATAAAGTCTCGAGGCATGACAAGGCCACTCGAATGTTCTACTTGGAAAGGGCGGTGGAGGAAGTTTTGAGTAACGTCGCTTCTGCATTTTACCTTTCTTGTGCTGAACTTTATCGTAGACGGAGATGGTTCCGCCCCGGAAACCGACATGTTCGCAAGGTTTCCCCGTTCACCCACCGATTCAGCACCTGCTACCCCTGGTGGGCCCAGGCGGCGCATTCGTTGCAAGATGTGTCGGTGAGGCGTGTGTTGAGCGTTTACTGGGGTCCTCATGCTCAAGGCCTTCATCTACAGGACAGAGCTCGCGAATCGCGAGCACATGCTCGATCACGGACAACTTGGCCCGCCGACCCCTGCCATGGCCTTCTCGCCTGTCTCTTCTAGGCGGCCATCTACTCATGATGTTCACCCTCGCCGATCCTCGTCGTCATCTTCTCGACGCTCATCCGGTGGCGCGTTAAGCATGACAATACCATATCTACGTCGAGGTTCCGGCTCAGGTCCTACCCGTCCTTCTCCCCTCACAGCCATCGAAGGGAGTAATGGTATCGCAGGGCTGACTGCTTCGTTGTCTACGTCGGCCATTGATGACGAAGATAACAAGAATACTGGTCAAGAGAGTGAACTGCCCATTGGGTCAGCGCTGCAATCCCAGCGGCGACGAGGTAGCTCATTCGGGGAGGACCTCAGATCCCGCCTACTCGCCGGACTTTCCGTTGGCGTCCCTAATGGCTTGTCAATGTCGGCGTTGGATAGTGATGATGAAGAATCTGTGGGACCCCCCGCAGCACCCCCAGGCACCGTATCTGCCAATAGGACGAGTGGTATTCCACCGGCGGATACAGTGTCTTCTCCACTTGCGACATCCGGAAACTCTGAAACTGTCTCAGAGGATACAGATTCAACACCAATCGCGAGTAAAGCCCGTCCAGCGCCCGCACCCTCAGGGGTCAACAATCTTCAGCATGGTGCAGACCTCTCAGCACAGCTACATGCAAATCCTAAGCTAGCTGCTCTGCGAACCCCTGGGGGTCTGTCTATGACGCCACTTCAGACGACGACGCGAGTGATCGACAAGTCCGGCATAAGTCCGCCCATCCTGATGAACCCAAAGTGCTCTGGATACTTTGTCGAGCCTGTAGGTTGAGTCATTTTTGGGTAATTTGTTCTAGGCTCTAATCTCCCTAGATGAAATGGATGGAGTTCTTTTTACAGGATGGGCAACTGGCGGGGAAGATAATATGTCCTAACAAGAAGTGTGGAGTAAAGTTAGGAAACTATGATTGGGCTGGCGTTTGTTGCAATTGCAAAGAATGGGTTGTTCCGGTGCGTCCCGCCACGTCTACCGAGCTGACGCGGCTCATTCATTTTTAAGGGCTTTTGCATTCACCGTTCCAAAGTTGACGAGATTGTGTGATTGATGCTATCAACTTAAATTGTGCTGTTCGATCTAGCTATCGCGCAAGTTTGGTACAGTCGATCCGTGTTGACTCTTTATCTGTGTTCACAACTTGTGGCGGGCCATTCATATCGTTTTACATCGTTATTTTCACCGGACGCACCATATTGGTCGCGACTGACGTGCGGCAATTGTTCGTCCGTACTTATGACGTCCATACTAGGAAGTAGGGAGCTCAGCGACTCCCCATTGAAATGAGGCAGTGTCACGATGTCTTGGCTGCCTTCAGGGTGTCTCCCTGCAACAGTAGAGCAATGATTCGTGTGCGTGAAGCAATCTTGCTTTAGCTTTCAGGTTATACTCGTGATTGATCTTCTTTCGACTTGTAGGATCAACCTCCTTACCTCTTCTGATGCCATCTCCGCTATCCTACTAATATCTATGAAACGCGTGTTTGGACAACCTTTGAAGCCTACCCAAATCTTCCTTCTCCATCTACTTATCATCCCGTGCACGGGAGAGTCGAGCTCATTGCCGCGGTCAATACGCGGCGAGAGAAGATATGACTTGAAATCTCTAATGGCCTTCCTTTTACGTGGCAACGGCTCATAGGCATACCAGCTGGCCAGCTGGTCATCTAGACCGTGCTCCATAGTATTACAAGCCGTACCCCGGCCAGCAACCACGTGGCTGGAATCCGCCAGGGTGGCAACTCCAGGCAACATTATCGTCCATCTTTGCCGCCACTCTTGTACTCTTCTACATAACCCCCAGGCGGCTCCTCTTCATGATTTACTTATGGCGTTAATTCTTTTCAATTTCTCCGAACTTGCATGTGCTCCGCGACGCACGGAGAGGAATAATCAATGACATTCCTTGTTCTCTCGGATTTCGTCATGTCCTTGAATTGACCCGACTTCGCATGCCGCTCGTCAAAAAATTGGGACGTTTTACGCAATGGCGTGATACTGTCACCTCATCCGTGCTCTGATGCCCTTGTATCACCAATAAAATAGGATTTTATGCCACGATTCTCTCTCACTCAAAGGATCGGATACCTTGCATGTGGCCCGACGGCTGAAGCTGAAGGATATATTATCATTGGAACCGACGGAGGGAAAAAGCCAACAGCGAACCACACGAATGCATGGGACTTGGGGAGGATTTGCTCGTGAATGCATAACGCTTCTCAAACGCTCGAAAACTGACCAAGGTATTGTAAACGTCCCATCACAGTATCACGTTTAGAAAAGTGACGAAATGAGTATACGGAACCTACACACGAGGCCACCCTTCACTTTTCAGTGGCGTTGAGCTTCGAAGTTTGAGAAATAAATTTGGTTTTCTTCCTACACAGGTCACGAGTGTATTTACCTGTGATGTCGACGGGACATCAGACGTGACAAATATCGTCTGATCTACGTAATTGCGGAGATAGGACTACCCTCGGAAGCAAACGATGACATGGAGCGTTATTCTTTTCTCTTCCCTCCCCGCACTCGCCCCCCACATCGTCTCGAGAGATGCCAATCTAAGTGAGAAGCCTTCCTGGCTCGTCAGTCGTAGGTAAACCATTTTGCGTTCGAATCCAAACGTCGTTGTGCTTTGTCACGAAAGCGAGCCGCCACGGTGTGAAACGTCCTGGAATCAGTCTGAATGACGACCAATACGAGTGTATCACCCCGATTTTCAGTCATGCATCTTTTTTTTATTTATTGCGATTTCACGCTGCTCGCCGAACTTGAACTGGACGTAATCTCTCATTCCGGTGGCATCAAAGAGCTACAACTCACATAGTACTAGCCGACACCCGTGCGAACACCCTTTAGCGTCGTTCTGAAAATTTCGATGGTCCGAGGATAATCGTTTCCTTCTCCTGGCCGTTTTTGTCTGTTGGACTGCTGGCATGTTTTGCCCCAGCTCAGGCACTATCACAACACCGGATCTGCGAGAGACTGGGAACTCTAGCATCACTGGTCATTGAGAGTGGGGTTACGTGCACTCGCGGTTAATGCGATGCCTTTGCTTCGTCTAGCGTGGATCCATGTACAAAAGCTTGTTGATGAGAAGGCCTAGGGGCGTGCCCCAGCTCTGAGGACTCACGCCAGGATTTGTTTCTCACATTTGGCACTGTCACCGTCTCCTCTTTCGAAGGCATGGAACTCGTTAGCATCCTTTACTTGATTCTTGTATGCCAGCACTTTCTTTGTGTAGCTGTGGTGGCAGCTGCAACGACGACTACTTCTGCTCCTGGACACCCTCAGGCTCCCCACAGTTCAGTGTCGACCTCTCTGAATACTCCAGCTACTACAGCACCATTCAGCGGTGTTGCATCACCCAGTAGTACTGAACCCGTTTCTAACAACACCACTGCACCTAGCTCTGCCATCTCCCCGAACTTTACCACCCCCATACCTGTCACATCCCCAGGACAGGTCCCCAACAGCTTCCCACAGAACTCCACGGTAACATCGGGGACGAACTTTGATACATCATGGCAAGAATGTGAGGTCTCTCGGTCCACGCGCGAGACAGCATCTGATCTTTGGCGCAGTTTATCGCGTAACCCAAGGCCTTCCGGGCATTACTTTCCCCCTTGGCAATAACTACGCTGGAAATATCCCTGTTGAACGGCCTGAACATCCGAACAACACTTTATTCTTCTGGGCCTTTGAGAACAGAGTAGGTTCACTCACGATGCCTGCTGGTGATATCCCATCCTCTCCTTGGCTGATCTGGCTTGGTGGTGGCGGAGGGTACGAGGTCTCATTGTTATTGTACTGAGTTGCCGATCCTTATTCAGAGTGAAGGCCTGGATCGTCCAGTTTATTCGCATCTATGATCGCGGTAAGGATTCCTATCCACTTAAGTGGTCGAGGGCGAGTTTGCGCTGAGTTGGATGATTATCTACTCTACAGAATGGACCTATGCTATTGCATCCTGATTTCAAAATTTCTCAGAATCCTGCGAGTCTACATAAGCTCGTTGACACTTTCTGGGTTGATCAGCCCGGCAAGGCATTTTCTTACATCTGCATTATTCGCGTTTGACGACTTGATTCAGTTGGCGCCGGATTTTCAACTGCTGACCCTGCGGGATATGGTGCGACCCTCTCTTTCTATGACTGTCCGAGTGCTCAACCAAAGTTGATAGCTAAGGACGAGAATGACGTAGCAGCTGACTTTGTAAATTACGCGTATGCAAATGCAAATTTAGCGCCACTGACTCGGACATCGACGTTCCAGATCGGTTTCCTCTCGAACTTGGTTAAAATATTCCCTAGTTTAGCCACAAGACCGCTATATATTGCTGGAGAAGATTATGCGGGTGTCTACATCGTACGATCTGCCCCTGTTTTTTCAGCGAAGATGTCCTTAGCATCGCTTGATTAGGCGTACATTTCCAGGGCACTCTTGACAATCTCTAATCCTCCCGTGGTGCTCCAAAAGATTGCGATCGGGAATGGTTTACTCCAGGATATCTCCGTATCTACGAATCTAGCCATTGTGAGTGTTGATGGAAGAAATCGAGTCAATCCGGTTGATAAAATCGGACTTTCAGATGAGCATCATCGAGTCGTTCCCACAGTTGATCCAGTTTGACCAAAGCGTATTCAAGGCATTCCAATCCAAGTATGTATATGTACCTTGCCAGGACGAGAAGGTTAATTGATCTTATGCTTATGATCTCAGGGCGCATCTTTGTAACTATGACGTCAATCTAAGCTATCCTCAGCAGTCACCATTGTCACCCATTGAACCGCCCATTCGTCGCGTATCGTCTTTGTGGTCTTCTCTCGCTTCTCGAAAGCAGATAACCGGTCTCTTGCAAAAGCGCGGTGCATCGTTAACGGACCGATTGGATCCATACTACGGTTGCTCCCTCTTCGACGAATTGGTCGATTATGCCGCCAACTTTTCATCTCCTTGGTGTGCGCCTCCCTTGGGTTTATAAAAATTGTGTTCATAGCTGACGCGAGTTGTGTAAAAAGCCCCTGGTGGCTTTGACGTACGTATACTTTTTTCTCACCTCTTCGCTTGTCTCGACAAGTCATTGTCTCTTGAAAGCTGTTCAACGTGGCAGACGTTATCGCTCCACAACCTTCGATTGACGGTGGC
Source organism: Lactifluus hygrophoroides (assembly GCA_003314055.1). Classification (NCBI taxonomy): domain Eukaryota; kingdom Fungi; phylum Basidiomycota; class Agaricomycetes; order Russulales; family Russulaceae; genus Lactifluus; species Lactifluus hygrophoroides. The sequence goes on along the minus strand of QLPC01000028.1, from coordinate 19,936 downwards.
GTCTATTTTAATTGTACGTCAAGTCTACATCTAAGCGCATCGCAGAACACGAATGATAGACGATCTACCAGCGCTTCAAGTGCGGGGTGCGCTTCACGCACCGTTTAGCAAGAATTGGACGTCCACGGACCAGTACCCTTTCGGCTCGACGCTCAACTTTTGTGAGACAGTGTCCATCTCTCGTATCTGGACGTTAGCTTAGCCCTGACCTCAGCTTCCGCCACCAACTTGTTCGGAGATCCCAGTGAGTGTCTCATTCAAATCATATCGAGCTGTGCCTGAATTTCTCGATCATATTCCAGGTCCTCCGTGCGTTATTACGTCTTGTCATGTCTCACTGCGCTCTGTTGAAGCCGTGCTAACCCAATCTAATGTTGTGACAGGCCCGCGACATTCTTTGATGACCTTGTCGGCCTTGTTGAGTCTAAGAATGTTAAAATCGTTCTATACTCGAGCGGTAACAACGCTATTGCTCATCATCGTAGCCTGCAAAGTGAGCGACTTGTTGAAACTCATGACTTCTTGTGACTAACGAGCATTTCATAGTCCTCATCCAGGTTGGCCTCTCTCCTTGATCGGATGCAGCCCTTTCACCCGAGTCGCTGACTTGCGCTTTCGAAAAGAACACAACCTTCGGTGGCACACGGGGTTTCACACGCAAACCGTCAACAGCTTGGGTAGATGACGATGGAAACGTAGCAGGTATCGTGCACCAAGAGCGCGGCATCCTCTTTGCTCTATTTCACAAAGTTGGCTCTTTCACACCGTATACCAACCCTACCGCGGTATGCCATTTCCGAGTCTCCTTTTTTTTTTTCCACACCGTTAAGGCTCCCCCTTCTTGAACGGCCACTGCAGGCCTACACATTCTTCCGGGAGTTTGTATTGAATTCGAACGCCACCGGCTCGATCACGATCGACTCGAAAAACCATCTCGCGGTGCTAGGGGGCGAAGACCACCACGCTGCAGTCGATGTTCCGCGGATCGCAAGCGAGATATTCCTTGGTGCAGAAATGACGCAGTCTACGCTTATCGCGCCGTCGGCGACCGTCGCTGCGTGGCAGGATTTCCTCGCCGATGCCATTGGGACTCCCACAGACTCTGCTGAGAATATGTCGTGGTCAAGGAGACTGTGGATCAGTGCTTTGTTGTGTGTGTTATGTGTCATAGTGGGTCTATGATGTGATCAGTTTGTCTCTAGGGTTATGGGGCTTTGTAGAAGACTGATGGCCATAGATTATCACGTGTAAGGATGTCGAGTTGCGAGTTGAGATCTCATGCGAGGCACAATTTTCTTGTAAATTACGTCACGTCCATCGAATGCATCAATCAAATCGATGATACTCGTAAAACACATACGAAGTCACTAGCTACAGAAATCGTGCGAGGTATCTCGAAATCCTCCACATTACCGAACGATATCGAGAGGACGAGAGGTGACTATTGACCAGCAAAAAAAAAAGAGTTGATGTAGCTGACTAAAAAAAAAAAAGCAAGACAGAAGGGAGACAGCGTAGATGGATACTGTGAATGCAAGTGTAGGAATGTAATGCTCCTCGTTCGTCAAGATCGTCAGACAGTCGTGGACATTGATTGTGGTCGCAAAATGAATGATACAAGTATACACACAGCTTTTGGTTCGAGTCGGCCTGGTTCAGTTGAAAGACGGAGATGGATAGGGCTAGCTGTCGATACCTTGACCTGCGAGGATAGCTAATCCTCGCTGTGTGGACATGTCGCGCGGGCCAGGGCTCCACGAATAGCGATGGAAGCTGGGCTTCTTGCGCACACTCACTTCATACGCCGCGCGAATAGCCGCAGCGCTGCTCCCACTAGTGTCTGCGCCCATGCTTACCACAAGCCCAAGCGTACCATCGTGCGATGATGGGAGTAGACCGTCACGAGTGGAAGAAGGGTCAGAGAGTCCCGCGGAATGTGATGTAGAAGTAATGCTTGGGGACGGTGTGCCCATACTGCTGGTCATGCTGATGTTCGTCATGGATAGTGGGGCAGGACCGGTACCACTCGATGTTTCAGCAACATGAGTAGGGGACGACGCGCGAGATGAATCGGTATCGGTCAAAACTGGGGCAGAGGAGACAGAGATCGAGGCCCAATCAGAGGACCTATCGCTTTGGTCGACACCTAATCGGAAGGAGGTGGGTAGGGCCATGGGGAACGCGGAAACAAACTCTTCGGGAGCTTGAGGAGGAGAGTAGCAACTCTCACGCTCGTAAGGTAAGGGGCTAAGAGTATCATGGGAAGAAGCTAGAGCGTCGTCGTCAGGGGAGGAAAGTAACATGATTCGTGCTTTCCACACAGCCAGGTTCTCATTACAGTGTTTTGCATATTCTGCTGTCTCTGCAATTAAAATGAAAATACAAATTTAGACGGAATGGGGATGAGACAAGGATATTGAAAACCGACCCGGAATCCCCGAAGCCGTGAGCTCGAAGAGCGGTTTCGCAAAGGTTTCAATAAACCAAACTTGGCATTTGGCTTCTGATAGAGGATCAACCTCTTCCTTTACCGATGGGACCATATGGAGGTGGCGCTCAAGAGTGGCTTGTGATGTCCATTCTTCCTGAAGGGCGGATGCCCAGTGTTGGGAAACAATAATTGGGCGACACTGAATTATTGCTCAGAAGGGAGGCCGGGGCGGAAAAAGTTGAATTACCGGGTTACTAATATCGGCGGCTTTAATGAGCGCTTGACAAACGAGAACCCTCCTTGTCCAATGGTCCATCTCGACACCATGAACCATCTGTCGGAAGCGCTCCATAAAGTGAGTGTGTACGCGCATATCTGTTGCTAGAACAGTCTCTGCGAGCAGTTTTCGGAAATGGGGAGTTGAATGGGGATTGTCGAGTAGGAATCCAAAGCCCTGGCGCCGAAGGATGTGCAAAAGGAGGGTGTAGTGAAGTTGCTCCAGGGGCGATTTATGATCGTAAAGCGAAGATAAAGGTGCCTGAGCGTTTTTCTTCGTTCCGGCGGGAATGATGAGAAATTTAGGCATAGCCAAGGGAGACAGAGGGAGGACTGACCATAAAGTTGTTCGTGACACCGGGATGGCCGACATCATGCCCGATGGAAGCCACGTACAAACAAAACAAATCTGCCGGTGTTAGACAATGTACTAAAGCCGGCTCCCCCGCGGAGGATTTGGGTTTCCAAGTCCGGGTATTGGACTCAAGAAGGATCGAGGCAGGGGGAACTCTGCCAGCAGAATAGAGAAACATGTGGATGGCCTGGAGGACATCAACGGCATGCTCAAAATTGTGGTACGAATTCTGATGACGATATACGTGTTGCATGTTGAAGAGGAGATCCCTGACTTGATCTGTGTGGGTAAAGGGTGGATTAATCGACGCAACAAAAGTCATCGGGAAGCGGGTGCGGACAACTAACCGACGGAAACAGGGACCATGTCGAAAAGACCCTCGAGGCGGAAGAGTGCCTCGAAAAGGACCTGGGAGCAGTACAGAACCTCGTGCTCCGGAAGTTTGTGTGGCTCGAAATGCCAATTATCGAGAGAGCAGATAAGCTCGGCACGACGCTCCAATGAAACATGGACCGGTCCTCTGGCGATGTAGCGTTAGAGGAAGAATGAATGAATGTGCCGAGAGGGACGATAGGATGAAACATACGATCGTTCATGAGAATTAATGACGGTATGGGTGTGATTGTACATGTCGCTTAGAAGTTCTGCGAAACTAAATAAAGAGGTGAAAACTGAGAAAACGGAAACAGAAATGGGGGAACGTACAGAAGCTGCCGCTGCTCTGTCTCGATGCCACCTCCTGACTCGTCGTCCCATCCAACCCACCCTTGGCCCAAGCCTGGAGAACCCAGCGCTAGAGACAGACCACCGACGTCAACACTACGCCGCCTCGGTTGCGACAACGGGGCTTGGAGCACGTCCATGAAGTCCGAAAGAACGAAAACAACACAAAAGGTAAACTGCAGACCACTGGGTGGAAAATGAAAACGAAGAAAATACAAAAGAAAAGGAAAAAAG
>QLPC01000025.1:14006-29235 GCA_003314055.1 Lactifluus hygrophoroides | reverse complement strand
GAATCGAGAAAGGGGCGTCCTTGCGCAAGGACGCCCCTTTTTCAATTCCCGACCCACCTCACTCTTCTGACATTCCAAAACCTTCTAGACGGATTTTGCTGAAATCTTGGACATCATCACATTTGTGGGGAGCAAAACGCAGTTCTATTTGGCCGACTGGGGACGATCCATGAGCAGGGGTACTCGATGACATGGTCATTGTTAAAGCAAAGCGGAGTAGTAAAAACTATCACATATCACACTCTGAAAAAGGTTAGTCATCATTATGTCATACCGGGTCGGGGGTGGATTTGCCCAGATTCGGCCCGGTTTTTGCCCCCGACATTAGACGGTGACACCTGTGGCCAAAACCCGAGCGATCTCCCTTTTGGGGCTGCAAGGTGACTTTTTGTTGTACTCTGATGAGGGAGGGCTACTCGTCAGCACCACTCCTCACAATGTCCCACATCCTTACTCGATGCATTTGCATAACCCATGTAGAAGGAAAGCGAGATCGAGGGCGTTGTGACGGTCTCTAATCTGACGGATCTCCCAGAACCGGCTGATACCTCCGTGAGCATCATACGAACCCCATGTGTCCGTCAGTTTCCGTCACTGTCTTTCCACACCTCCTATTTTGCGACTGAGATGGACAGGTGACGCTCGGCTTGCTCGAGCAAGCAAGGGAGCTGAATAATCCCGCGCTCTGGTTGCAGCCAGGTGCAGAGGACGACACCGTGAAGAACTACATTCGTACAAGTGGGCTAGAGGATAAGGTGCTCTATGGTGGGCCATGCATACTCGTCGAGGGCGATGGTGTTCGAAAGAGCTTGCTGTAATCCTCACGCACACCCAGATTCTCGCAGGACTCAGACGTTCCGTTGTATGTACTGTACTGTGGCTTCCTTATGCATTTCTACTTGTAGTATCAGCATGCATTGACTGGAATTGCTCATGTAGGCTATAGGTGACTTTGGGGATATGGCTGATCGCGGGAGATGAGTAATTTGCCATTATGTCCGCTCTGTGTTGATGGCCGCACTCGCTGTGTGAATCAGGCCTAATCAGGCTCCGAATGTCTACAACAACAAGAATCGACCGGAACGATCTTTGACGTCGGTATATAAGCGATGTTGCACAGATCGTGCCACTCGGCGACCGCGGTCATCCCAGAACTCATTAACTTACGATCTGACTAAATGGAGGTTCATCCTCTACCCTAGACGAAAGAACAATACCCGCGGCCGAGGGCTTACATGCTATGTTATAATATGCCTTCCCTTTCTTCACAAGTCCCGGAAGCCGGTCAGGCTTTTCCGTGTCGTAAGACCTTTCGGTGTTCCTGAGCTTTGGCCAGGCCTCGATTAGGGTGCTTGACGGCCACTTATTAGGTTGCACTCTTCGGAGGTGCGATATAATTGAAAGTCAGTGGGGCCTTAATGAACCTGAAAGCCGATGGTGCTCCGAGTCCATGTTTACTTGCGATGGTAAGTCGGACGATTGGCGGGCCCGTCGTTCACACAATCTGACCTGGCACTCATTCTCGAGGCCATAGGAGCCATCTGGAGATAAAGACGGAAAGATTAAACTGTTAACTTTTGTCTGGGTGTCCCCCCTGGATGAACGTCCGTGTTAATATTCGCAATTTTGGCCAGAATTGCATCGTTTCACGTATTTTCATACCCGTGACGTGTGTAGCTGCGCCACAACCGTCTAGTTCGATCTGGACTCAGAGTGGGGGGTACATTACCCGAATTCCAAACAAAATATCTTTCTATTGTGGTAGCGTAGGGGTGACATGACAGAGGATCCAGAGCGGGGTCACAGTAGCGCCAGGAAAGGAGACGGAGCAAGCATCGGGCGGGTAGTAGTTCATCCGAAAAAAAATCTCACTGAGGTGGATTGAGGTTCCGTCGCTGCGGCTTATCAGAGATGCCCGTTGTCTTTAAAGTGTAAACCATGCTCAGAAAGATTCCAAACGGAGAATGCATCGTGAAACTTGGATCAATGTAATCTTAGATTCTGATTGCCGTATTACCATCGATTGTTGAGTATAAAATGGAGAATCGGCCATTCCATTACTCGATATATGACTATATTCGGTCCTAGGTTACGATAGCAATTTGTTAGGGATGACACCGACAAAGTGGCCCAGTCTGGTGAGGACGACGAAAAAGGACAAGTTGCCATAGTGTGGGCAGGCGATGATGCAAGGTACAATATCCCACAGCCATTCATATATTCATACCATGACGCAGAAAAACACGTGCGGAACAGTCGACTAATTTGGCGGACTAAAGGGAAGGGATGAAAACAGAATCGCAAGGGAGACCAGTGCCACTGAAAGGGCCAGACGGGGAAGTGCACAGTTTGTTAAGGTAGCGTCAACAAGCCGCTTACCAATCCCCAGTCCGGTATGCCGTAGTTACCATATCCGTACTATACGGGTACGATGTGGAGTAACAATGCTATTGTTATTTTTCTCTCCCCCCGCCATCGCTCACTCTGCGACAAGCCTATCGGCCCAGTGTTCTCATGATCGTGATGATGTACCAGTGACCCTGGCCAGAGATGCATGTGTTTTCAAAAGAGCCATGTAAGCTCGCCTCTCCTGCTAGTGTTGTTAATTTAAAAGTACTATAGAGACCCACTCTTGTCCGACCTGCTCGTTTACTCTATCGTGTGTATCTGCTTGTCCCATTTGGTTGCCAACCCCCACTCCCCAACATGATGTGGATCCGTGCGTCACAGTACTATTGGTGGCTGGGCATTTATCCACTGCAACGTTCTACGGGCCAAGTAAACAGTCAAGTTATTCCCATCAGTGATAAGTTATACCTGTGTCGGTCTTCTCATTTTGTGCTTTTCCTTGTCAAAGAGAGGGTATCTCACCATCAAAATTGGTGGCCAAACGAGTTGGTGAGACCGCTTCCTCCCCTTACCCAACTCTATCGTAGCCCGTGGGTCTCCAAATTGTCGTACACATCAGCTGAACAAGTTGCAGCTAGAATTCACAGATAAACTTTCTCGTTCGTTCTCCAAATAGATCGATTCCATTATAGGTTTTTCGTTGAACGGCGCACCTTTTTGGCAGGATACTACATCATTTAATCAGAGTGAAGTGAAGAACTGAATTCCTTACTTATCTGAGGTGGCGAAAGTGTGGAAGCTTGGAAGAACAACTAGACGACTTCAACGTGACATCGTGCTTAAAATATTATACGACAAAGTGACGAAAATGGCTTGCGACTGTAGAGTATCCACTCTTTCATGCGCAAATCTTCTCAGGAATGGGAGAGGTCGTGGGGATCTGGGAATGCGGATGTAGCTTGGTGGAAAATGTCATACTGATCCAAGAACCCGACCAAATCCTTACCACCTAGGGCACTGACCCATTCCCAAACTTCGTCAGAGAAGATATCCCTATGTCTGTTCTCAAAGTGTGCCTTCATCAAATAGAGACGAGCTGGAGAACACTTGAAACAACAGAACGGACATTGGCGCCGTGGCACATGTTTATCCTTGATGTGTCTTTGGAGCTCTTGAACCCGTGCAAAGTCTTTGCCTAGGCCGCAAAGGGAACAAGTATGCCGTTGACTGCTGGCTGTGCCCCTTTTTCTTGAGCCTCCAATGCTTGGGATACCTGTGTGCTGTGTGGTGTCACCAAGCTGCACCTTGAATGTGTCGTTAGAGTGCACTTCGACCTTAGGAAATTGGACAATACTTGCCTCAGAGTCACCACACAGTGAGTGGCGTGATAATTCTTGTTGGCCGTACTTATAACAGGTTGGATCAGCTTGTGCGTCCATAGGCTACATGATCCAAGGTCAGGGAGATCACGCAACAGGCTGTGGTGATACTTTCTTACCTGATTATGTCCAACAGTTGCTGTGGAGGCTGAGCCACCTGCAGAGACACCAGGCATGTCCGCGGGGCTATTCAGACCGGAAACCACCTCTGAGTCTGCATCGGGCGGAGACACTACATAAGATTCCCTTGTTCCCGAGGTGGTTGAAATGACCCTAGTACCCCCCTCAGATGGCTCTCGTGGTAGGATCAACGTCACAAACACTTTCCTTGCAGTGACCAACAGGAAGGTGGCAAAGGCGGAGACTGCATGTGTGACCTGCAATCAGTCACAGCATCCTTCATTTATAGGATGGTGCTGTAGTACCCACCAATTGGAATATATTTCAGAATGACAGGGGCCAGGTCAGTATGAAAGAAGTAGTATGCTCCTGGATACTCGGTCTCGAGCAGGCCAAGCAAGTACAATCTATGTATGGGCGGTTTAATATATCGTTATCTCCTTGCAGGACGGGTGCCTACAAATATGTTAAAGAAAAACCCACTAAGCATTCCAGTGTCATTGGAATCAATACTCCCGTCTGAGTGAGGATTGCCTTCAGGGTGCCGAATATCAAGAGTGTGCATATGTTGAGCAGGCGGTATCCAGTCAGCTTGATTCCCAAAGGCGGTAGATTCTGCTGATCTTCATGCTCTGGGGTACCATCACTTCTACGTGAACTGAGGAACCGTTTTAGACCCTCAAAGTTGAGTTGGGAACGGACCTCAGATTGGAACCTCTGAATCTGAATTGCTCTTCAGCTAACATATTAGTGGCAGCTATGACAAGGCTAAGTTGAAGGCTTGGCTCGAGAACGCTGACTGGCATGCATGATATGAGGGAAAGCGCAATACAAAATACACATAATCCTTGTATTAGGCTTTCAACACATTGCATGTTACAGTATACACGTGCGTGATGTAAGTTACCGAAATCAAAATGACGATTGCGTTATGCACAGCCACGAAAGGCCCACGATCACAATAGTTTAGTGGCAGCGTGTGAAGCCTATTGCGCCTCTCCATACTTACAGTACAATGACTATAGTGACTTACCAGTCTTGATGTTTACGTAACTAGGCCTATAAATCTGAATTTTAAAAAAAGAGTGAGCCACAATCTAGCGTTTTACAATTATTTTTATTTTATCGAGTGATTCCCCTAGGGGAAGCTAAGTTGAAGAAGAAAGATTTGGCGGTCACGGTCCCATGCCAGGAGCATGTGCTAACTCGGGCCGAGCTTCTTGGATGTGCGCACGCACCACCATAATTACCGTGCTACAACATTGATCATGAAGTACGGTTGGATAGCTCAGCTACGAATGAACCACTTCCCGCTCAATGGCTACCTGGCTAGATTCCACCTAAAAGAAAGCGCACGATGCCCGGCATGCGGCCACGCAAGTGAAACGCCCACGCATTTCTTACTGGAATGCCCGGCATACGCACACGAGAGATGGGCGCTCAGGCGAAGCGTAAAAGGGCGAATGAACCTCAGAACACTACTATCAAACGAAAAGGCGTTAATCCCCCTCGTCAACTTCATCGAAGCCACACACCGATTCCAAACCAAGGTGAGTGTCCCAAACTAAACAAGTACGACTACACGAGATGTACCCCAACAGGCAAAACAAGACAGGCGCACGCGATCACCCATACCACTAACACATCCCCCCTGTAACGTAGACTCGGCCGCACAACTCAACATGTGCAAGCCCAGGCAAAAGGGAAGGACGACGCGAGGAAGGAGCAACGAGAGCCGGACGAAAGCGACGCCACACTCTGTCACATCCCCACCAAGGCGCCTTTCGACACACCTCAATGCAACATCCTCTCGCGCGACACCACCTAATGCACTACGATACGCGACGATGGACCCGGAGCCATGGGAGGAGTAGAAAGCAGAGGGAGTCCCACCACTTATATTATTGCAAACATCATGTAAAGATACGTTACAGCCAGTGCTACGTAGGGTTCTGTACCCTGAGGCGCACTCCAAAGGAAGCAAAATAAAAATAAAAATGACAGAGGATCCAGAGCGGGGCCACAGTAGCGCCAGGAAAGGAGACGGAGCAAGCATCGGGCGGGAGTAGTTCATCCAAAAAAATGACATCGAGGTGGATCAAGGTTCCGTCGCTGCGGCTTATCAGAGATGCCTGTTGTCTATAAAGTGTAAACCTCACAAAGATTCCGAACGGAGAATGAAACTTAGATCAATGTAATCGACCTCACTCAATATATGACTATAATACAGTATTTGATCATTTGATCCTTAATTTACGATAGCAATTTGTTAGGGATGGCATCGACAAAGTGGCCCAGTTGGTGAGGACGACAAAAAAGGACAAGTTATCATGATACAATATTCCACGGCCACTTATACGATACAGAAAGACATGCGTGAACAGTCGAGTAGAGGAGAGGGGATAGAAACAGCACCACATGCTAAGTTACTGAAAGCGTCAGACTGGTAGAGTGCATGTCACGGTAGCCAGAGGTCCAGAAATGCAAAATACTTGGTGTAAACAGCCACGTAAACAGCGAGTGACACTGAGTCCGACTGTCATGTGTGGTGTCGGTTGGTATCACGTGTCAGTTGTGCCAGGAGTTTCCCAGCACGTGATAAAGACTTCTGCTAACTCGGCCCGCCGAGCTTGGACACTCGCAAAACATTGATCATGAAGCTTGAAGTACCACAGCATATTATTCCTCGCCTCGGTTATCGAGGCTTTCGCAATACCCGCACAAGATGTGTTCACACTTTCTAAACCCCGCCCTCTCGTCATCTAGCATGGGCTTGGTAAGTTACCCATCCAAACAGGAGTTGCCATTCTGTACGGCTGAGTTATCATAGGCGACTCATATGATGCACCTGCCATTCTCAAGTTCCAGTCCCGCATAGAAGATATACATCCCGGAATATTCATACACTCAGTGTACATTGACCCGAACTCAAAGGAAGACCAACGAGCTACTTTTGTACCTTTCGATTTGCCCCTTTCTATTTCTGCTCCTGCTCACCGAAACTCGAACAGTATGGTAACGTTGATGATCAAGTAGCTCGTAGCTCAGCAATTGAAAGACTTGCCCCAGTTGTCGCGGGGCTTCGATGCAATCGGGTTCTCCCAAGATATACGAAAGCTTCCTCTACTCCTGAGCGCCTGAGCGCCTGAGCATCTATCCGTTGCTATGACGGGGCCCACCATACACCGGCGGACAGTTCCTTCACACATACGTCGAGCGACACAACGACCCTCCGTCTGCAATCTCATCACCTTTGGCTCACAGCACATGGGCGTATCGGACATTCCTCTGTGCAAGCCATACGATCTGCTCTGCCAGCTCGTGTGCAACGCGGCACGTGCTGGCGTGTATAGCGAATAGGCGCAGCAAAACCTCGTGCAGGTAAGTGCATCTTACCCCTCTCCTCCTTTCCTCCAGTTCCAAGGGGGTACACATCCTATGAACCTGTCCCGCCCATCACGGTTCGCGCTTGCCCTTGATTCTAAACAGGTCTGGATTACTATAGGCGCAATATTACCGTGACCCGGCACAACTCTCGCGGTACCTGGAATCGAACCACTTCCTGACATCCATCAATAACGAAGTAGCTAAAACGCGCAACACAACGTATGCCGCGCACCTCTCACAGCTCGACGCTGTCGTTCTCGTCCTCTTCACGGAAGACCACACCGTCGTGCCAAAGGAGAGCTCTTGGTTTGGGTCCTACGCCCCACAGGATGACGAGGATGTGGAGGGAGAGGGAGAGGAGAAGAGGATCCTCCCGATGCGTGAGCAGCCGATATACATAGAAGACTGGATTGGATTACGCATGCTCGATGAGAGCGGGCGCGTCGTGCTCACGTCGTGTGACTCCGACCACATGCGTTTGTCTCCTGAATGCTGGGAGCCACTCGTAGAACAATACGTCGGCGCGCCGTCGTGAGGGCCCCCTTCCTCTGCTCCTTCCTGTCAAGGTTGCGCATCCAACTTGTTGTCGCATGCGTTACTTTTCTATGTTGTTCTAAATGATACATTCGTCGTCGATGATCTTTCATTTCCTCGAGTAATTGCTACGACAAGAGGGGATTCACGATAAAGTGAGGATCTCTCAACACATTGTAATAATAGTTTGGCTTGAGACATGTATTGGTTGGAATAGAATAGCCACCTTGTGTGTCTGCAACCGAGTTCGGTTGAAGTGATGACCGGTGACCCAATGACACGACTCGGTATAGGTGGACAGATGGGTGAAGAAAAGGGAAATGAATATATCATTTCTTCAGTCCAAGATCGCGCAGGGTCTTAGAGACGAAATGTGTCAGTGGCCCCAAACTCTGCCTGAGGAGCCACAGCGTCGCAGTATAACACCCGTCATCTCACGTGGGCATATTCATTGCTTCGCGCGATCCACAAGGCATGAAAGTATCTATTCATCAAGTACAGCTGGAAGTAAACAGCGAAGACTTCCCTCCTGTCACAGGGGGCTGGCCGCGCAATGACAATGCGCCATCTCTTCGTGTCGCATCACACCAATGACAGCAAAGAAGTGGAGGAGCAAGTGAGTCCAGAATTAATAGCAGACCCCCTCCATGTCCACCACCTATGAGCACCACCGATTCAAAAGATCTTTTCATTAAGTATCGTCCATCTCGATGTCACCCATGCCCTGTAAGCACAACAATAAGAACGAAAAGGAAACCATAGATCCACATACAAACCTACGTCATTTCTCTCTACGTCGCAACGAGATTGCATTGCTGCACTCAAAGCCGGGGGGTATAGATGACACGAGTGGAGATTGGGATCTCTTTTCCGGCGTACGGGAGGTTTTGTCAATAGGACAGTAGATGAATTCATTATCACGATAGTCAACGATGAATTTGAGGATTAAGCGCTGGAAGGCTTCGTTGACATAGCATAGATCGTTTCGAGGATCCGACGTTGGAAGCCAGTGTCTGTCAACTGAAAGAATGGCAGCGAGGCGGGAGATCAAATTCTTCAAGGGTTCGTAGTGCGAATGGGCGATGTGGCCTGATCGTCTGACCCCGTCGATGAATCTTTCCCTGGACGTGTGGTTTCCTGTCAAACTACTCCAGGAACTTGCGTCGATCACTTCCTCTCGATAACCCTTGGGCTGCGCGACTATAACCCAGTAAAGAAGGAGCCAAAAGATAGATTCCGCATCGTGTTCAAGTTCCTGCCTCCACTGTTTTCCAAGTGATTGGTCAGGAAAAATCAATACGACGCCTTTCTCCGTGAAGAGTTCTTTTCGGTCCGGATGCTTCAAACCATACTCTTCAGGGCATTCAGGTATGGCAGGAACCACCGTCCCAAAATCATCAAGCGGCACTGGCCCTCCCCGTTCAACCGCTCGAGCAATGAAAATAGGTGTTCCCTGAGGAAATCAGAGTGAGCCTGAGGGTAGCTTACAGATAAGGATGCGCGCGCAACTCACGGTTCGGCCGATACCAGGACTTCTGTTATCTTTTAAGTACTCCGCCAAATTAAAGTCGACAAGGAGCATCGACGTTTCATACGGATCTTTCCTACGTCCAATCTTCGTTAGCAGCTATCCAATTTCAGCTTCTATATGCATACTTCTCGTCCAGGAGATGCCCAGCAAAGCAGAGTGGATACCTGTTGGCCGCCTGCTCTTGCGGGGGAACAGACAAGATGTCCCGCGACAGGCGATTCGACGGATTCTCGATATACAACAAGTTACCTGAGCTAATGTCCCGATGAAGGACATTGCGGTGGCACCGCAAATATCGCAATACTTGCAAAACATGTCAACAGATCGTATCGGAACAGAGATTCAAATACCTTCTAGAGTGTCGAACATCACCTCCAACAATTTACGAAGTGTAGGAATACTTGTGAAAGGTAATCCCTCGTCTCGAAGACACAAGCGGTGCTTTCGCCTTCCTTCCAGCAGAGGAGCGTCAATGTATGCACCATGTACGGCCATCACCACGCCAGGCACCGGCTGCGGATTATGAACCCGCTCTTTAAGGATTGTGACTTCGTCATAGCGTCTTCCAATTTGGCAAAGCTGATCTTTGAGTACGGTGATGCCCTTCGGATCTCTGGGATCCTGATTGGAGAACACATGGGTACGGGTTCCAAACGGATTTCTAGCGTAGGTGTGAGAGAACACGGCTATGTGTTCATCATGCTCAAACTTGATGCGTATGGTATACTTTGCTAAGTTTTCTCGATCGAGCTCGGTCTTGATAAATGATGGATCTACAAAGTGGGCAGGATCGTAGAGGCGATAAATGAACGCATATAGAGACTTGTAAATATCTTTTCCGTCCCAATGGACACAGAGTTCTCGTATTCCGAAGCCGCCAATCCCCAAAAGGAACGTGAGCCCGGAAGGGGAGGTAAGCAGGCCTTGAGCGACGTGAAGGTCGGGTCTGGCCAGAAGAAGGTAGTAGAGATATGAAGTCACCTTTTTCTTCTGATTATCAGAGCTCTCTCCCTTAGATGCCTGCTCCCCTGCAAGTTGAATAAATGGCCAGGGAGCGACACGGTTGTCGTCCCAGTGAGGCTTAAAGGCAGCGGTGATGTCGGGGCTGCACTTTGTGTCCGTAACGTGTCCAGGTGGTGTTATGTTTCGCGTGTCCCGGAACTCTAGGACATCGCGCTCTGGAAAACCTACAGTAGAGAATCATAAGTCGGTAAAAAAAAGCCAAATACAGAAAAAGGTAGTGCTCACGTTCATGCATGGATTCGGATATCTTGTTGGCTACATGAATAAAATTATTAAAAGTAAGAGACCGATTCTGATCTGAGTCGGGAATTGAGAGAGGGTCCTTGCGCAAAAACTGGAGGAAGTCGTCTGCCGTTCCAAAAACTTCTCGACGGAGACGGATTTTGTCGATCTTGGACATCGTCACATTTGTGGAGAGCAAAATGCAGGCAGTTCTATTTGGTGGCTGACAGGAGGAGGGGCAGATGACGTCACGTACAGTTGACTCTGCATTTGTCACAAAGTCGGCGGCCTATCGGAACGAGTGTAGGGCTAGGGTTAGGTCTTCGCCCTAGCGGGAGTTGTCGGAGGGAGAGCCGTCCCTCCTCTCGACCGCCTCCCCGCTCTCCGCTCTCAGCTACTTGAGCTTGTCGGCCTCTTCCTCGCCCTTTTCTCGACCCTCCCTCCACACCCTCAAAGGCCGAGGCACGCGTCGCATAGCAAATTTAATCTACGTAGATCTAGCGAAACACAATAGCACTGTTTTTCTCGATAACTCGGCCATGTGCCTCTACTTGCCCGCAGCAGCGACTGCCCGCGCAGGGAGCGCGCCCGATTCGCGGCAGGGACGAGCATGCCACGGACGGATCCCACCTGCCCGTCGCAGCTCATCTCACCCCCCCACAGATCGGGAGCCCTCTGCCCGGGCCGGGAAGCCTGACGGCTTTCACCCAAAACACGGCCTTACTCTACTCGACGACGGGCACAAGCGTCCGGCAAAGATGATGCAGTATGAGATTTACGCACTATGATTGGTTAGATATACGTGACATCCGTTACAATTTGTGACAATTTGTGACATTTATGCAGTTCGACCTTATGCAGTGTAAACAAGTCATCCAGATACGGCCGGTTGTTGCCCCTTGTGGCCAAAACCCAAGAAATCTCCCTTTTAGTATTCATGAGGTTATTGAGCGAACGTTAACTGTTATTGTCTAATAACGCCAGTGCTGAACTACCCGGAGAGCAGCACCCAGAGGCTGATGCGGCTGCGGGACGACTGGCGTCTTCGCTTGTGAAACGGCTCGACCTGCGCACGAGCGACAAATGTGTCCCGATGCTACAACGCGTGAGAGACATTGCCGCACTCCCGGACCCTACGGGCACGATCAACTACGCGCGCTCGCTGAACGACGACCTAGATCTCTATCATGTTACCTGCGCCATCGGCGTCCTGCTCGTCATCTTTGAATCGCGGCCCGAAGTGGTCATCAACATCGCCGCTCTCGCGCTCAAATCGGGTACGCTCCTCCCTCCGCTTTTCTCTCTGTTGTACGCTAGTGATGGTTGTGGGCTCACGCGATGTGGTGCAGTGGCAAGTAATGCTGCGATCCTCAAAGGCGGCAAAGAGTCCGCGCGGCTGCGGCAGAACTAACGCGCACGATCCAGGCTGCGCTGGCGCGCACGGAGGTCACGGTACTGCTCGATCAGGACCAGTATATCTATCTGGTCATCCTGTGGGGTAGCAATGCGCTCGTGCACTCGATCTAGCAGAGTACATGGATAGCCGGGACATGCGGATGGGCTCTGCGCGATCTATCTGGAGGAGTCTGCCGACTGCGAAACGGCGAGACGTATTGTAGTGGACGCAAAGATGTGTGTGTTATCTGCTAGGCCCGGCAGTGGCGCCACCTGCTCCAACGACAGATCGGTTATCCTACAGCATGCAACGTGGTACAGGTACTACTAGCACACGGAAGCTTGCTCCAGACGATCTGGCCTGATGTGGCAGCTGCGCTGCTTGCAGCTAACGTAAAGCTGCTCTGCAATGAGCCGACACGCGCAGCCCTGCTGTCCTCAGGTTCTTCTCCAAAGCCGCCCAACTTATCGACACGTATCCCCATCAACGCTCGAATCATACACGATCGAACATCTTTCGCTTACGCTCTCCATGCATACCGTGCTCTCCCTTGC
Source organism: Lactifluus hygrophoroides (assembly GCA_003314055.1). Lineage (NCBI taxonomy): Eukaryota > Fungi > Basidiomycota > Agaricomycetes > Russulales > Russulaceae > Lactifluus > Lactifluus hygrophoroides. Next base: position 16,740 of record QLPC01000025.1, on the reverse strand, counting down.
AGCCGCCATCGCATATAACAACAAGCACGACTCGCACCGCATCGACTGCATCATCACCGAATCGGCTGACGGGGGCAGCACGTTTGTGTGCGGTGTCGACTCGGCCGGCGTGTTTGTGAACGCGACCACGCGCTTCGCAGACGGTTTCGATATGGGTTCGGTGCCGAGGTGGCGATCAGCACAGGGCGGATCCACGCACGCGGACTGGTCGGACTTGACGGGCTGGTGACGTACAAGTACGTTCTGAGAAGCAAGGACGAGGATGGTCACATCGTCGGGGAGTTCGGGCAGGGTCCGGGCAAGAAGCAATACCCGCATCAGCCCATTCATGCAGACGAGCTACCTTTTTGAACAAAAAATAGTTGTGATGGGCAGTATGATGTATAAGTACAAGAATGATCAATGCGATCATGGTAAAGTGCTCTCCTCTATATGGGCCTTCTTGTCCGGTGGCGTGTGTGCCCCCTCGTCCTCCGCTTTACACTTCTCAATAGTACTGCTCGCTTCGGGCACTGGCAGCGCTTTCCTTTTCATCTTTACGACCATCGACGTGAGGTCATTCACTGGCAGGTCCTGACGTGCCGCAGGCGCGACGTTGAGTTAGCGATCAAGTGCGCATTGTGCTAGCTCAGGCGCAGACAGCCCGCTGTCCCGCTCATCGCTAGGTGCCGACTTCAACTCTTCAAGCTGAGCAATGTGATATCAATCCCGAGCAGAGGAGAGTGTAAATGATCTACCTAGTGTCGTAACCTCTGCGTTTGGATTTGAGATCAATTAACTATATGTGACGACAGGCCAGGCAGTCACACGCACCGAGCACGAGTGATCGTGGCTATTGAAAAGCCCGTCGATCCGACTGTACCCTCGAAGATTCTCGAACCAGTATATGGATGCAGGAGTCCCTCCCGTTCAACATCTTCAATCACTTCACGAGTATAGCCAAAGGAGGCGAGCCTTTGCAAATGCCATAGCGAACATACTTCTGAGTGCGACACGGTCCTTGACGCTACCCCCGGGTTGAGGAACTGAAGCAAAATTCTGCAAAAAGGCATGGTGTTTCAGTAAACGCCACACACGTCATATTATGTATGACAAGCCCCATTGACAGACTTACCTCCGCTTTTCCGAGAATCTCAACGCCGACGCCCAGCGCATTGCTGAGCGAGTTAATCCGAACTACCAATCAATCCAGTCACACCGTCCAATACCTCGTCACTCCGCAATTCGATGAGGCGCAGATTGAGCCCCGACGTTGGAGTGTCCTCCTTACGTTTCCTGTACGCAGAGACAACAGACGCGGATGCAATGGATATATAGAAGATATGCCGCGCGGTGGAGAATGAGGGTATCCACGACATGGTTCAATGAGGACACTGGTTAGGATACAGGATGCAGCGTCCGTGCGCTGGGATGAAGAAGGTGAGAAATACGAAGCTGATCCCTTCAGCAGGAGTTTTGGGAAGTTGAAGCTTTGAAGAGCGGAGCAGGTCAGCGCCCAAAACACATGCGGAGCACGCGTCAAGGGCGTGTAAGTATGCACGTGAGCCTGGCCACGGGAGCATCACACAACTTTTTCAGGAGGCGACCAGGATGCTAAGACTAAACTGCGGGAGAAGGGCCCAAGTCATATGCTGACCACCGTGACGATATATCCGATCCCAGCGATGATGGCGCGATGGCGCGACTTGGAGACTGACCTCCGACACCACTGTATGTCATTACACTTATAAATAAAAGACCCAAGCAAGATTTTCGGCGAACTTCGCCTAATCAAAGGTGAAAACTTCTTGCGAAACATAGTAGAAAAATAATTGGTCTTCCTGTTTCCTTGATATATTGGCCAACTCCCCACAAGCAAGGTCAAAGCCGACAACGTCAGCATTTCCTGGCTTTGGAGACGTGCCTAATTTAGATGGTCCAGTTACCATCAAAGAAACGAACGTTGAACGTTGAACGGTGCGCTCTAGAAAGGTGCAAAGGGATGATGCGTGCGCTGTGGTCGCCACTGGTCGGAAACCAGTCAGGGCAAAGATACCCCGACAGTACGCGTTTTATTTCTGATGCCAATTTAGTTTCTGGCACCCCTCCGGGCTCATGCGCCCTCGGTGCACTTCGTGAAACCAAGATGACCTATCCACATTTGGTGCGACAATCTATGCTGTTTCGTACATTCGAATTCTCAGAGGAGTGTCGGAGACAATTCCGTAAGGTGGTATGCAATTTGCCCAACAACTGTGAGGGCTATTGTGATATCTAAGTCACTGTCATCATGACTCAGTCAAACCGTAGCTAGAATGTGCTGGCGGATGACAACCCTTGAGATCGATTGAGAGCTTGAGCGCTAGCTTGAGCGCTTGAGCGCTTGAGCAACGCAGCACGAAATCAAAGACACTGTCCAAGCTTGCCATTATTGCCATTACGATATCACAGGTTAATGGCGTGAATGCCATGGCCATACCTGGTATTGAAAGCAAGTGGCCCAAGAGCCATGCGGCCGTCGCATTGCATGACAGTATAACACCCGTCATCTCACGTGGGCATATCCATTGCTTTGCGCGATCCACAAGGCACGAAACTATCTATTCATCAAGTACAACTGGAAGTACACAGCGAAAGCTTCCATCCTGTCACAGGGGGCTGGCCGCGCAATGACAATGCGCCATCTCTTCGAGTCGCACCACAGCAATGACACCAAGGAGGTGGAGGAGCAAGTGACTCCAGAATTGATAGCAAG
>QLPC01000023.1:1654-25118 GCA_003314055.1 Lactifluus hygrophoroides | reverse complement strand
CTGCACCCGCCATTCCCTCACTGCCGCCGACATTGCGGCGGTACAGCTAGTGCACCACGACACGACGGCACGGCGGCGCGACGACACCACGACGCAGCGACGCAGCGACACGACGGCACGATGGCACGGCAGCGCGACGACACTACGACACCACGACACCGCGACGCAGTGACACCGTGACACGACGGCACGGCGACGCTGCGACACCACATCGCAGTGACACGACGGCACGACGACGCAGCGACACAATGGGCACGGCGACACTCCAACACCACGACGCAGCGACACAACGGGCACAGCGACACTGTGACACCATGCAGCGACACGACGGCACGGCGACGCTGCAACACCGCGACACGACGGTACGACACCCTTCATGGGCTTCTTCTTGCTTGCTGCCATGCGCACCCTTTATTATTACATAGTTCTAGATAGCTACTAGTAGTTTACCACTGTAGTAGGTGTAGGTTTACATATTTCAACATTTTATGCCTGAAATTGGGCTTCACCATCTGAGAAGTTTGAGGACATATCAATAACAACGGATATTGAGAGTCTCCAGCAGGTAATGCACAAGGTTCGACCACCAGCGCGAGCCCAAACCCGGACCCCACTTTGAGGTCCAGGTTCGGCCATTACCCGAACCCGAACATCTATTTGAGGTCCGGTCTGGGCATATGGCCAAACCCGGACCCAAACCTTGGGTCCGGTTCGGGTTTGGACCCGGTTTGTGGGGTTCGCGGACCGGACCACGGCCAGTCTAAATAAAGGTCTCTATCACTGAATGAATTAACATAAAAACTATTACATTGGTCAAGCACAGAGAAGCTGGACCATTCACGAGGTGTTGTATGGCCAAATCTGGGTATTAAATGAACGCTGTGTTGAATCGATTCTACTGGGATGATACTAGCAACGCACCGCCTATTTTGCATCGACCTCAAGACTCGGTACATGAGATGATTGGCGTCAGGTCTGGCCGGAAAAGGTGTGAACCACTCCACATACACAAGATGCTTTGAGGCATCTGCGTCTGAGTCTTGGAGCACAAGCTGAATAGCCTTGCTTGGGATCTGGAAAATGACGTGCACTTGTACAACGCGACTACCTAATCGAGAACGAATGACCTTCAGTTGACGGCGACTTGAGGCTTGAGTACACAAACTCACCTTTCATGACATGGTCGCTCTGCGTTCTGCCGTGGACAATAGCCGTGTCAAAGCGTGCAGGTATCACGCGTCCACATACATCCATCCGCTCTGGCCTGGCATGGACAGCATCGATAGTTTCAGTATCATTATCCGAGTCCTGATCACCTATAGTGAACTTGATCGCGTGATAGACGGGCACCGCACGAAAGGGAATGAGGGTGTCCGCGCCCCGATTTCGAACCGCTGCTGTAAGACCTGGGCCTGATTTCATAGAGGCAATGTAGTCACCCAATGCGTCTTGAAAATCGATTGCCCCATACTTCTGGGCAAGGTCATCAAAACTGACCGCCTTTACAGTCGGGTGCCGGGCCATCTTGATGAGATATGTATGAGCTGAGGGAGGTCCTATAGGCTTGCTGATATATTCAGCAAGTTGAGTAGCCTGTTGTTGTGGTTGGATGGATGTTGCGTGGCGCTGTATCTTCTCCTGGCGCTCCAGCCACTTTGTCATCTGAGGGTACTCATCCTTGTGATTCGTCGTGCGGTATGCATCCTTCGCAAACTCAATGTGTAGTTGCTCGGACTGCTCGGTGTTATAATTGTCTGTTGTACCAAATAAGATGATGGAAGCACAATAGTGCATTAGGCTATGCAGCTTGGGAAAATTGAAGTGTGTTCGCGCGCTGAGCTCGACAAAAATATCCTTGTTATTGTGGAACCGCCTAAGGGTGTCATTAAGGCAAGAGAGTGTGTCGGTAGTGTGGGAAGGATACTGCGCTAGGTACAGGAAGTCGAGGAGTGCTCGGATTGCACGGATCAAGCGTGCTGGCGACCGTCCTTCGGGTAGATGGAGATCGATAATGAGGCTGAGGAGAATACGACACATGTCCTTGTGTTCTTTGCTGGAGACGTGGGAAAGAGTCGTTATACCCTTTGTGAACAGAGTGGTATGATGATTGGGAGGCAGGGAACGACATCGTGCGTCGATCTCCTCCGGCCCGAAGACGCTTGGCTTTGCGACCCATGCAAGAGCATGTTTCATTACTCCCTGCAGTAGTTGATGAAGGATGTCAGGAGTGATGGAAAGGAAGATATTGGAGAATGGGAGAGACTCCCAGAATGGGTGGTAAACAGGTTTGAGGCCCGCGGCATAACACGCGGCATGGAATTCTGTGGCGTCGCCATCAGCCAACAGGTAGGCGTCAATGGCCTCGTCGGCGTCTTGTAAAGGAAATGGGGTGAGGTTCCCAAGCTGGTCAGGTGGTACGAGGCACTTAGGGCAACGTCCGCTGTAGGTGCAAGTAACGAGGATCTGCTCTGGCTAATCACCAACGAATGTGGCTAAAATTGGATGGCATCGGCGCCAGATGCCATCCCCGCTCATCATTGGGATCCCAGTTTCCCCATAATGAGTGATCGGCGCAAGGACGGCATGCATACAACCATGAAATAGGTTTGCGAGGGCACGGCGTTGGGCAGTCTTATTCGTCATCTGCTCAAGTCGTGTGGTCGGAAGATAGCCGATCAAAATTTGCGTTTGACGCGATGGCTTTTGACGGACATCCTTTCGTATGTTCCCAATAGTGAGATATATTGGATATGCACTCTTCCCGCGGAAGAGCGTTAATTGTGTTTTATCAGACGATACAATAAGAGGTATGACAGTTGCGCCAGGTCGCCGATCCTCCAAAGACATCTAATATGGCAGTGATTAGCATTTGGTTATGATTGAGGCGTCAGCACGCACCTGCACTGACCACCACCAGTCCCCTGTGTGCATCTCGCTATAAATTTGGTGCGTCCAACTGGCATCAGTATAGTGCCGCGCAGGGGTGAAAACCAAGTCATGCACTAATCCAGGGTCGCCATAAAGACTCCTGATGCATGGTATTATCTCTCGATAGTGGAATTCTAGCCTTTCATCGCCAACAGCGAGGCTCTTGCACTTGAACGTCGGTCGCCCAGGGAGCTCCTGATTGATGAATTTGTTGAGTTCTTTGGCATTGCCATACGAAAGCCCTAGCTTCTCAACAACCTTGTATGATGTATCAGTGAGATTGAAAGTTAATTTGACTGTGAGATGAACCTCAGGAATGGCAAGAAGCTGGGTTACCGCAGAAGACGTTAACCCATGCGCCTTCGCCCAATGTGCGATCTCCCAATCAAGTCGTGAGGAGAAGGGGGCCCATAGAGGACCACCAGGCGACTCTGGAGCGGAGTCATGGCCATCAAGACCACTGACAATCGCAACGCCGGCGCTGTCACTTGGGAATGGATCAATGATGATCGCGGGTGCCTCAGGAGGTTCATCAGAATGATCTGAAATGTTTGAGAGGTCAGGTGGTGATGGCAAAGGCGATGGTGATGAGACAGAGGGAGGAGCATGAGTAGACCAGTCTGAGGTACGCGACGGATCTTCGTGGCAAGACAATGCTTCATAGGCCTCGGCGTCAGCAAGTTCATCAGCGTCGTCAGCGGCCTCCTCAGAGTCCGTGAAATTGCCACCCTCGTAGCCTAAAAGATTATGAACTAGTGTCATGAGATCAGTGACAATAACGTGCCATTCATCCAGCCTTGAGACGTATCCGCGTTAGCGACATCGGGATCGCCAGCCGAGTCGTCCTCATAACCTAAAAAATCATGAATTAGCGTCACAAGATTGGAGACTTGAGGACATACTATTCACCCGGCCTTGTGTTGGCACAAAGTGGCCGGTGGGGTGATCGGCACCTTGTTCAGGGTCTGCGGGACCACCCCGTTCATCATCTGAAACAAGCGGCTCAAGTCAGTCGCCATGCATAGCATAAGATCTGAAAATATGTGTACCATCCATAAAATTATCGCTCCGCACAGAGGAATGGTGACTTAGCTGTCGAACGTTATTGTGCGCCTTCTCAAATGCTCCGGAACTAGCTGGGCCACTAATACTGACAAAAGGCCCATTGAGCAAGTCGTGAGATAGGCTCAATTCAGCACTATCGGACGTGGACGCGCGTAGAGTGCGACAGAGAGCGTGTTGGGTTTTGTCAATGTGCTGATCATATCCAGTAAAGCTGAATGTCTTTCTGCAACCGTGACATTCGATCTGCGCCATCTTCACGGGAGTTCGGTAAGCGCAAAAGAGAGAGTTGAGGCGGGGAACAGGCGGTGAACAGAGTGGGGAATTCAAAGACAAGCATCGACGGCAACTGGCGGTGTCAACGATGTCTTATGTACTGTATGGATAGATCCCTTATAAGAAGTATACTGTCAGTTAGAATCCCCCATCAAAATTTGTCTGTCCTTACTGCCACTCACAGATTCTATCGTTCTTTTCTCCTTTTTTTCACCTTATCTTGAGTCCTGATGCCTCCACGCACATGTCGTTCCAAAGCCGCCGCTCCCACAGAGCAGAACCCACAGCAGACTGATGAAAATAACGGTACCGGAGGGGATATGACACATACCTCCGGATTCCCCAGCGGCCAAGCCACCCCTGGCACCAGAACTGTCAATGCCAGCATACCTCGTAAGTTGCCTGTTTGATTAGAAATGAGTACCAAATTAAAAGGTATGACCAGGGAAGTACAAGCGCACCATTGAGCCCGATAATGATCTCACCCAAGATCAGGGAGCACAGTCCAGGGAAGCGCAAGTTGAAGCACAAGTCAAGGGCACCAAGAAAGCCCGTATCACTGGTGAGTAGATTAGTATTATCAAGGCTGTACTGACCAGTTTTTAGGACCCATTTGTTCTCGCCCTCTACGACTTCAGATCGTGACTGGAAAAGATGGCGGTCTCGCCCAGTCAGGAGGACAGTCCGGCACTGGGGCTGGGGTTGGGGAGAACATCGTGACAATGGGGCGGCAGCTGAAGCGGAGTGAGAATGCTTACCAATCACGACACGAAACTCTTCACTAAGTCGAACATCCCCTATGTTAGGGTAGGACGTTCCCTTCTGTATGACTTGTACGTCGGTAAATGACAGAGGCAAGTAGGACGTTCGGTGCTCAAGTTAAGAGCAAGAGTTCGGGTGTTTCACAAGGTAAAGGAAGGACTGGAATGCGGGCACCCAGTAGAGGAGTTCGAAGGTCAAGTCCTGTTTATTGAGAAGGACTAGTCTGCAGTACAAGGAGTAGTCTACACAGTTTATATAGAGTATTGGTACAATGACCTCATTGGAGTAAGTGGGGCTCAATGATGTCAAGTGGAGCTTGACGACGTCAAGTAGGAGTCGTCAGTAATTGTATGAGGTCATGATGAGTAAATGGTGATGTCATAGTGGGGTGGAAGGCTGTGCGTCAAGTGGGGTAGTCATGGGGTCTGGGAAGGGAAGGGGCACAGTCAGAAGAAAGAAAAGTAAGTTTAAAAAATTCATATCGTAACATTATCCCCTTTTTAGGGATGATTGTCCCAATCTTTAGCAATCGTAACCCTCGTTGTAGTCCTCGTAAGCATCGTAGGCGTATTCCCAATACCTATCGTCTTCTGGTTGGGCTTGCGGACACTTCTGGCGACTGTATTTCTTGGCGCGGCATTCTTGGAAGTCTTCGCACCAGTAGTGGGGAAAGCGGCAAGTTTCCGCGCTGTGTCCCTTGCTGTCGCAGAGGTGGCAGTATGAGTCCCATATGCATACCTCTCGAGTGTGTCTGAGGCGATGACAACCTTCACAGCGGTGTCGGGCTTCCCAGTTCTTCGGGCAGAACTTGCGGGTGTGTCCATGCATGGCGCACATGGTGCATAGTGGTCCTTGGGGCGGCCAATTTGGAACTAGGGGGTTGGTAGGAGTGGTGGTGTTATTGGTGGACGATGATGCGGCGGTGGAAGTGGACGCTGCTTGCTGATTTTGAGCAGCCTTTGGGGATGGTTCGTCATGTGTTTGGGGAAAGCAATTGGCACGTCGGGGATAAGGGTGATAACGGAGAGGGGTAGGGATTGGTTGGGCATCTTGGATTTTTGCCACGAAGTTGGTGGCCTCCAGTCGTTGTTGTGCTTCTTGCCAAACCTTTCGTTCCTTGAACGCAAGGTCTTGTTGACGACGGGACTCTATGAGGGCCAACGTCTCCCTAGTACAGGCATGGCGGAACCGTTCTACTTCTGCTTTGATACGCAGGTCACCCAGTTCCTCGACGGCTGTGTCTATTTCTTCTTTGCTTGGCGACCCAAAGTAGAGTCGTGCTTGTTCTCGGTCGGTCATATGGGGGTGGATATCTTCGGCGGGGGGAAGGAACAAGTCTTCCCCATAGATGTGGTGTCCTGGTCCTTCCGTAAGTAGTATCTTGGGACTGGGACCCGGTTGGTATTTGATATACTTGGCCACTTCTTCTTGCCAAGTTTCTTCGTTCAGGATAGTTAGGTTAAGGAAGTGGGGGTGTGCAGGGGTGTTGTGTAACCATCCCGCCATAGGGTTGGTCTCGGGCGTGGGTGATCATGGTGCATAGGGGACTTCCCCTTCTTCGTTGGGGGATGCGGAGCGGATAGGTGATGGTAATGCGGTAAATGGTTGGGCATGGGGAGACGGGGGATAATTTGATATGGCGAGGTGTTGGGGGGTGTGCTGGGTGTTGAGAGTACCATCCTCGTTATGGCCTCTCCAATGGGTGTCCAGGCGTTCTTCGATACGACTGAAGTGTTTTAGTTTTGCACCTGCGGATTCCATTGCCTCTATCATGGATCCTAACATGGTGCTACAGGAGTTGGTGAGGTTCTCAGCAGCTTGTGATGCTGCCTGTCGTGTAACTTGCCACCAGGTGGTGCGGTTGTGGTCATAGTGGTGGAAGATGGTGTACTGGGGGTCAATAGTTTCTTCCGGCTTCAATTGATAGAAGGCTCGGGTGAAGAGGGTCTGTTCGTGTCTGGTGAGGTGTTTGAGAACGTATTTGCCGATCTTTCTCTCTACTTGTCTTTTTATGTCGTCGTCTTGTTGGATGGTGGGGATAGGCCAATGCTTCATTTCGCCTTTGGGTTCCCAGTCGGGGGAGACCGGTCGTACGATATCGGCATCGTCTTCGTCGATGATAGAGGGGGGAGGGGAGTCGGTAATGGAAGTGAGAGGCGAGGCAGGGATAGTAAGAAGAGTAGGATCGATGGTGGTCTGCATGGTGAGTAGTTGTGGGATGGGGTTTGTATCGTAAGTGTCATGGGGTCTATATAGTACTTTACTTTGTCGCTGTTGTGTGTTGTTGGTGGAACTTTGTGATAAGTTCTGGAGCATGTATGTCATCATGGTTTTCCCACGTGTTGTCGGAGTTCGGATATCCTTTCCATTTGATTAGGTATTGGAGCTTCTTGTGGCGTCCATACCTTCTCGAATCTTTGATAGATTCTACTTCGTATTCTTCTTGTCCGTCGATAAGGTCAGGTGGTGGCCTCGTGTAGTTGGGGCCGTGGGTAGTTGTTTCTCTATAAGGGGTAAGGAGGGAAATATGGAAGACGTCGTGTATTTTCCATGAAGGGGGGAGTTTCAATTGGTACATCACGTTGGAGAGTCGTTTAGTGATCTGGAAGGGCCCATGACGTCAGGGGGCTAGTTTTGCTGTCGGGTGTGTTGTTTTAAGGTTTGTCCCCTCGAGCCAGACCTGTTGTCCCTCTTGATAAGGTGTGAATTTCCGTGGAGTTCGGGTCATGAGGCGTTGGGCCCAGATCATGGCTTGGTGGGCTTCCTTCCGAAGTTTCTCCATAATGGAGATCCGTTCTTCTACCGTGGGGTTCTCTGTAACTTTGGGGGTCCACTGGCTTCTGGGGTTGTATCCCATGAGAAGTTCAAATGGGGTTTTCTTGGTGGTGTGACTTGGCCAGGTGTTGAGGGCGAATTGGGCGTAAGGGAGCCATTTGGCCCAATCGTTTTGTCGTTGGTTAACCCAAAACCTAAGGTATTGTTCTAGTTTTTGGTTTGTTCATTCTGATTGACCATCGGTTTGGGGGTGGTACGCGGTACTAATATTTTGTTGGATGTCGAACCGTTTGCACAGGTTAGTGATGAATGACGATATAAATCGGGGATCTCGGTCGGATATGATGCGTTGGGGAATGCCAAAGTGTTTGAACACGTGGTCCAGGTATAATTTAGCTACTCCTGGTCCGTCGATGGTTTTGTTACATGGGATGAACAGGGTCATCTTGGTACAATCGTGGTCAGTAATCGTGAGGATGGTGTTGTATTTGTTGGATATCGGGAGTTTGGTGATGAAATCGAGGGCTATCGTTTTGAAAGGTAGGGAGTTTTGAGGGGTAATTGGTATTAGTGGTCGTGGCATTTTGTTGGTGTTGACTTTGTTTTCTTGGCATTTTGCGCATCCTTGTACGTATTCCTTGATGAATTTGTACATGTCGGGCCACCAGTAGAGTCGTCTGATGAGGGCAAAAGTTGTTGAAATCCCCGGATGTCCGGCGGTTGGTGTATCGTGGTGGAAGTGTGCTATCCCCTTTTTAAGGTCGTTGGGTCCCACAATGACCATAGCATCGCCTTTCCAGTAAAGAGAGTTGTATTTGGTGATGTCGTATTTTTGGATCCAATCGCGTAGTATGTCGTCATTTCGTGCTTGTTCGATGGTGATGTTGCTGAGGAGATTGTCGTAAGGGGGGTCGGATTGGATAGTATTTGCGAAGAGGGATGTGGGGAGGACAATTATTTCTTCATCTTTGGTAGTATCTCCGTAGTCGGGCCTTCGAGATAAGGCATCTGCTCGTTTGTTTTCCGTGCCTTTGACATGATGGATTTCAATGTTGTATTCTTCCAATTCCATCGCGTAACGGGCAACCCTTCTTGATACTGTTTGTTTTTCCTTCCATGTTTGGAGGGCCTTATGGTCGGACCATATTTTTACTTTGTATGGTGTTCCCGCCACAAAGTGTCACCAGTTTTGTAGTGCCCAGATAATTGCCATTAATTCTTGGTCATATGTTGCATAGCGCTGTTCTTCTTTGCTGAAGGTTTTTGAGTAATAGGCTACTACCTGGGGTTTTTTACACGAGTCCCTTTGGAACAGGACTGCTCCCATCGCGACTTTTGACACGTCGGTTTCTATCTCGAATGGTTGTTTGAAATCGGGTTGCTTTAGGGAAGGGTATGCGGTGGCCAGGGCTTTCAGTTGGTTGAAGGCATGTTGAGTTTCTTCCGTCCATTTGTAGGGGGTCGTTTTCTTCATTAGTTCGGATAAGGGTTTTGCCTTTTGAGCAAATCCCTTGAGGAAAGGGCGTAGCCATCCTATAAGACCCATGAAGACTCGTAGTTCATGGAGGTTTCTGGGGATGGGCCATTCTTTTACGGCTTCTACCTTGGCTGGGTCCATGTGTAGTTTTCCGTCTTCGATTACTAGTCCAAGGTAGGTTATCTTTTTTTGTTCAAAGAAACATTTGGTTGCTTTGAGGTAGAGGTCGTGGTTTTTTATAATGTCCAGAACTTCGCGGACTAGTTTCTGGTGATATGGGAGATCGTTTGTGGTGGCGATTAGGATATCGTCTAAGTAGCAGAGGACTTCTCCTTTGGCTATTTGTTGACTGAGGATTTCATTCATGAATCTTTGGAAAGTGGCGGGTGCGTTACAGAGTCCAAATGGCATTACTCTTGGTTGCCAATGTTGGGGTGGTTGTGTGCGTGTAGCGGGGGTTACGAATGCTGCCTTCCATTCATCTCCAGGTTTGATCCGTATATTGTTATACCCTGTACGTATATCTAGGGCGGTGAATAATCTTGCCTTAGCAAGTCGTCGGGTAAGGTCAGTAAGGTTAGGAAGGGGTTGTTGGTCTTTGATCGTGTACCGGTTCAGTGGTTTGTAATTTACCACTGGTCTTTTTGTTCCGTCTTTCTTTTCGACAAAGAAAAGGGGTAATCCGTATGGTGACTTGGACTCCTCGATGTATTTCTTGTCGATTTCTGGTTGTAGGTATGCGTCTACCGCGTCTTGTTCTGTGAGGGTTACTGGATAGGGTTTCCCTTTTAGTGAAGGTGGGGCGTCGGGTGTTAAGTGGATTGCATGGTCCCATGGTCGTGATGGGGGGAATCTTTTTGCCTTTTCTTCGTTAAATATGCTCGCGTAAGCATGGTAGGCTTTGGGGACAATTTGGTCCCAAGTCTTTTGTTCCTTTTTTTTGAATTCTTTAGCCGCTATTTCTGTGGCTATGGTGGTTTTCCGGATCGCTTCTGGGGCTTTCAACCGTCGTAGTGGTTGTTCCTTGTCTGTTGGGCCCCGTTGTTCGATTTTTATGGGTTCTCCCTGTAGTTTTCCCTTTTGCCAATCGATTTTTGGGTTGAAGTCGTGGAACCAAGGGTATCCTAGGATATGTCGGTCGTTTCCTAGGTCGGTGATATAGAAGGTTTCGATGTGGGTTTTTTTTCCGACTGTCACGTGTAGGTCCATGAAGTATTTGATGAGACCTGATCGGTTCTTGGTTCCATCTACATTTTTGACTGGTTTTGGGAGGGGGAGACGGAGAGGTTTGAACCCTAGTCTTCTCACGGTTCAATGGTCCATGAAGTTCGCAGTTGCTCCTGAATCTAAGAGAGTTTCTTCTTCGGCTGTCGAGCATGCTGTTTGTAGAGAAGTTGGTACTTTCATTGAATTTCGTCTTGATACAAATACAGCATTTACTTGAAGCGCTCGCACCCAGGCCGTGAGGTTTGAGCTTCCTAAAAACCCCCTTGAGCAAAGGCTTGTGCCAAAAACTCTTCCTTCTCCTTGTTCGACATATTGTTAATCATACCAATGATTTCCTGTGGTCCAGAGACAACCATTTCCTCGTTGCTTTGGACATCTTCTTCTTCTTTGTCTGATTCTTCTTCAATTTGGGCGGTTCTGATGGTCGTTGGTTTGGTGTATGGTTTTTTGGGTTTGGTAGGGCAGTTTCGTGAGACATGCCCCTTTTTTGCGCATCTGAAACATTCTCCAGCTTTGAATCGTCGTTCCTTTTCTTCATCTGTGAGTGCGGCATTGATCCTATCGACGTCCATGGGGATAACCTGGTTGTTGTAGTGTTTTTAATTCCCTTGACGTCCTTGCAGTCCTATATTTTGACGCCATTGGTTTTCAGTCTTCCCTTGGAAGGTTTTTCCCTTTGGGGACCATTTCCTTTTCCATTCGGGGCGTAACGCCCTTAGGCGGTGCCATACGTTGTTCTGGTTTTGGATGGCTGTCATCCACGTGTTCCAATTGGTAGGCGCATCCATTGTGACGACATGTTGTACCATCAACCACGGGAGTCCATTTATGAATAGGTCCAGGGTTCCTTGTTCATTTAAGCCGTACCCGGCATCGTGCACCAAGGTTTTGAACTTTGATACATATTCATCCAATTTTCCCGACTCCATGTGGAGGTTGTGGAGCTTTTCGGCGGCGAATTGTCTAGCTCCCGTATCGGTAAATGCCATTGCGAATTTCTGGAGGAATTCAGTCCACCAAGTGATGTCATCGACGGGCCTTTGGGTGTGTCCCGTTATTGGGTCGTCTGGTGCGGTGAGGGTGTCGATCCAATCGTAAATTTCTTGGGTGAAGGCCTCAACCGCCTTTCCTTTCATATATGTGAGTGCATAAAGGACACGTTGGAGGGGGGTGCTGGCTATGTAGTTTCCCGTGTTCAAGGCGAAAAGGAGTCTTATTTCCCGGATGAACACTAGGGAGTTCGTTCTATCTCCATCAAAGGTAGTGGGGGCGGCTCCAATGAGTGGTCCCATTCTGAAAGGGGCCGGGTTTTGGTTGCCTTGTCCTCCTTGCTGTTGCTGCTGCTGTTGTTGTTGCTGCACTTGTTGCTGATGTTGTTGTTGGACCTGTTGTTGTTGTTGTAGTTGAGCTGCTGCTGCCGCTGCTACTGCTTGCACTTGCGCTTGATTTTGAGTGGCTAGGTTCTGTACTCCTTGGGCTACTACTTGTGCCATGATTGTATCAATGTTTTGTTGAGGTGTCTGGGTTCCGGTGGGTATTTGTTCGATAAGGACGTCTGGAGGTAATGGGATCTGGGTAGATTCCGGTAGTGGGTCGTAGTATTCGGGGTTTTCTTCAGGTGCGTCTACTGCAATGGGTTCTGCTTCTTCAGTTGTGTCTGAGGTGAGTTCTTCTCCTTCTGAGATATGACCTAGTTCCAATTCTTGTTCGTGTTCTCTGGTGAATACCAGTCGTTCTGATGTGCACAGAGATCCGTTGATGAAGTAGAGTGGGTACCACTTGTGTTCTGAGTATTCAATGGGTAGTGCCTTTTTTCCTGGTGGGAAGATCCAATATCCCCAGCCTTGGTTGTCTTGTCTCCAAAAGACGTTAGGTCCTCTAAAAGTTTGATCGAGGTCGTTCTTTGTTCTTCTTTTTACGTTGAAGAAATCTTCAGGATACTGTGGTCCGTCAGGTACGTCGAATTGTCCTGGTACACTGGGTAATCGTTGTCTTCCTTTGCCTTTTGTGCGGCTGCCACTTGCTTCTGCCAGGGTGGAGACTAGTCCTTATGTTAGGGTAGGACGTTCCCTTCTGTACGACTTGTACGTCGGTAAATGACAGAGGCAAGTAGGACGTTCGGTGCTCAAGTTAAGAGCAAGAGTTCGGGTGTTTCACAAGGTAAAGGAAGGACTGGAATGCGGGCACCCAGTAGAGGAGTTCGAAGGTCAAGTCCTGTTTATTGAGAAGGACTAGTCTGCAGTACAAGGAGTAGTCTACACAGTTTATATAGAGTATTGGTACAATGACCTCATTGGAGTAAGTGGGGCTCGATGATGTCAAGTGGAGCTTGACGACGTCAAGTAGGAGTCGTCAGTAATTGTATGAGGTCATGATGAGTAAATGGTGATGTCATAGTGGGGTGGAAGGCTGTGCGTCAAGTGGGGTAGTCATGGGGTCTGGGAAGGGAAGGGGCACAGTCAGAAGAAAGAAAAGTAAGTCCAAAAAATTCATATCGTAACACCCTAGCGACGTCTTTTTACCCCGGCCATGGTAGTCAGGTTTCTCATTTTTTCACCGAAAATGACCTTGGCTCTTTCAACTCAGATGAAGAAGACTTCCAGGTTGAGGACGAGGGTGATTGGATGGGTGACGAAGAGTCGGTAATGGCTAAGCCAACTAACAAACAGCGCACGAAATTTTCCCAGTCCATTGACGCTGAGGCAAGTGATTCCCCAATACCACTCCAATTCCTTCACATACTGACAGAGCATTTCACTCTAGAGACCTTCGTGGGTAGATGCTAGTGGCACCCAGGAGTCTTTGACCCAACTCCACAGTGATGGTGCCACGGGTGACGTGTCACGCGGTACGGTTGACAAAACCCTTCCCACTGATCACAATCCACTGGTACCGAACGCAGAAGACCCGGCCCTTCAAGGAAAGATATGTTTGTTTGTTTTTTGGGTTGTCATCAATGCTAACCTTGTTGTTCACGCGTATGATCCAGGCACTGCCAGAACGTCTGTCACTGCCTCAATGCGTGCGCAAAGCGATTTGCCTCCAACCACTTGGCCTATTGAAACAAATCTCATGTATCCTGATGGGGTCGACAACTCGAAACTCAAGTTGACGCTCCAGCGCCCCTTGGTTCGGCTTGTCATCCAGGATGCGATTGAGAACATGAAAGCTTCTCTCATTATTAATAACGCATTCCCAGGTAGTAATGCCAGCATTATATTTGCCAAGGATGCCCTCCTTTTGGCTGCGAGGGACCACCTCCCGGCAAGTCGCGACATCCATTCCCGCCTTGTGAGCGATGGTAATTATGTGTCAAGGATTGTCCCTGTGGTGCGCACGTGTTTGCTGTAAGGTATTCTGTGTACTGAATTTTTATTTTAGTTGCGTGGCCGGATCTGCCTATTCCATGGCGACGTCAAGGAGGAGTGTGTCAAGCTTGTCGAAAAAGCGTTTGAGGAACTGGCCGAATCGCCAGTGAGGGTTTCACAGATCGTCGAAATCCAACTCCAAAAATACAACTATACGTTCCCGAAGGCCGGAAATGTAAGTTCAGTAGTAATTTTTTCGTTGTGGCATTCCTGACTATGGGGCAGAGTACATGGTACAGTGGGTCAGTCATGCACACTCGACCATATTGCAACGATCGCATCATTTCGATCATTTGTGCGCTATATTTTGATGGTGGAGGGACTTCTTTTGTATCTCGATTCCATCATTTATTCCCAACTGCCACCCGTCCCGAAGGACCAAGGACTGAGGTGACTATCCCTATGGTCGCGTTGGTGGGAACAGCAGTAAGTGTTCCTGCACATGTGGAGTAATCTTACTCAATATTTTTTCAGCTTTATGCTAGCCTGTATGAGTGGCGCACTGGGCAGCACCGGCCCATTGGATTCGCTGCAAATACGTTTCTCGATGTCTACATTGGACATGTCAACACACTCAAGCAGATCCATGCAAAAAATGATGCGGCGTTCCATGCAATGATGGCAGATATATACACCAAAGCCAGGTAAGCAGGTCTGGCATGGCTGCTATGTTTCTAATAACTATGGTTTGTCAGTGATCAAAGCTCAATGCTCAGGGATGGTGCTTATGCTGGTATGTGTCATGCCTAAGTCCTAAGCGTGTCTACAAGTCTAGCAAGGACTTGATACGTCCTCTGACTTGTCTGGTCTGTTCCAAGCGAGGTCAAGCAATAAGCTTGAGGAGCGAGGGTTCACACGATGAAAGGGATGACTTAGAAAGTATATCCATGAGGAGAACAGACCTAAGGCTACCTAGAGACGTTACAAGTCCTTAAGTAGTCTACAGTACGTCCACTGGCGCTCCTGAGGCCCTTCCAGTACGTTCCACTGCCTTCCATAGGTCTGTCCTGTGATCCAGTATCTGTCGAGTCATATAACCGTATCCAGTATAGTACAGAGGCCTTCCAAGGCCTTCGAGTCATGAGACAGGGGTGCGCGTCATAGTCCAGTAAGTGGGGCACGAAGATAGAGGGCCTAGAGCCCTTACTGAGCGATAACGAGTCCGTAATGTAAGTACCATAGGTAAGGGGGGTCGGAAGTCCATCGGCATGTATCGTAAAGGGAAGCCCTTCGGATGCAAGGGTTACAACGTGTCTGGGAAGAAAAGAACAGTCCATAGAACATCGAGACACCGTGACATTACCCCCTTCTTAGGCGTGACACTCCGAGTCGCTTCGGTAAGAATGGAGGGACCTGCTTGAAGTGGGGGAGGAGGAAGAGGGGTCGCTCACTGTCTGCATCTCCCATAGCTGTTCCGTGCGCGGCTTGGTAGGGCGCCCTGCGGCGTCGAGACGGGCCAGGAACATCCTCCTGGCGTGGTCGTTCACCTCCGCTGCCCTAAACTTTACCCTTCCCACCTCCTTCAGATGCGGGTACAGCTTGGCATAGGCGTGCGTCGACTTGAGCCTATTGAGGGAGTCCTTCATCCTTTTCCTCCTGACCGCTACTTGGGAACGCGCCACTGACGCCTTGTTAGTGGCGATGCGGGCCTGTCGTCGCCAATACCTTTCTTCTTCCATGGCTAGCCCATACCCCTCCGACGCTTCCCTGAACCAGATGACTTCCCCTCTAAGATAGGGGTCCTTCTGCATCCTCAAGGCCTGGTCGACGAAGTATTGGTGGCTGTCACGGCCACGTTCTCCCTCAAAGAGTCTCTGCTGGTGTGCGGTGATGGCTGGGCCTGGTTCTGCTTCGGCTGTGGCATAGATGGGGGTCCTCCAGATAGGGTGGCCAGCTCCCATGGTGAGTCAGAGGTGGGGGGCGTTGCGCGTGAAGTCAAGGGCAATATACTCGGCGGGGCATAAAGCTCCTGACGAGTCGGGGATGAGTCGGGTACAGTAGGAAGGGTTATGGACACTGTTGGTTAGGAATGGGCGTTGGGGGTGATCTCTGGTGTGATTGAGGCGTAGAGGGAGTGTCCCAGGGGTGTCAAGCTTTAGCGCGTCGTGTGCGGGGGGTGTGGTGGGTTCCTCCTCATCTTCGACTTCCATAGAGAGGTCGATGACGACCGAATTGTCTTCGGTCGGTGCGGGTGGTTCAGGATGCGGTGTTCTAATCCGCAGAGGGATAGGGATGGGGGCAGGGGAAGGGGATCGTTCAGGGGACTTGGGTGAGTACTCTTCGTCGCTCCAATAAACGGCTGGAGTCTTCTTAGCTTCACGACACCTCCTAACTTCATTCTTCAACTCGCTGATCCTATGTTCGATGTCATTTTGGGTCAGCGTCTCAATGTTTCCTACTATACTTTGTCAGATGGCTGGGAGACGTTCTCCGTAGGATCCGTGATTGTCCCATCTTCTGGAGGCCATCTCAGCTCTAAGGACACCAACCTCCTTCTCTCTGGTGGACTGAGAGGTGTCGTTGTCGTCTCCAAGTGCCTGAATGATACTGTTGAGGTGGACGTCGAGGGTATGGAAGGGAAGGGATGGAGGGGTCCACGCTGGACTTCCCCACGGTCGAAGATTGTTCTGTAGGTGGGTTTGTGGGATTTGGGAAGAGGAAGGAGGCGCGTCACCGCTTGACTGTCCTCTATCTGTCTCCACGATGGATACTCATCCTCGGGTACTATCCTCAGTCCCCATGGTGTTCCTATAAAGATCTTGGACCGCTTTGGTGGGGATGGTGAGGACTCTGTCGTAGACTTGCTCTCCTGTCTCGTTATCTGGTCCGTGGAGGAAGGCTCTGTCGATGGCTCGGGCGACGAGTTCCTTGGGGAGTTTTGGAAAGATTCGCTCAATGTGTGCGTCGACTGCGAGGCGTGCCGTGGTTGCGTCGAGGACGGGGGATGGGGGAGCTTCCTCTTCTGTCCTCTCATGTTTGTGGATGCAGTCTGCAGCGCAGACACCTTCTTCGTGTCGTGCGATGAGGACGGTGGAGTCGATGTCAAGGATGCGTGGTTCTGTGGATCCATAGCTGATGTCGGACATGGGTGTTAGAGTGAAAAGATGGGAGTGGAAGTGGGGGATGACGACAAAATGGTGAATTTACCCCCTTCTTAAGAGGGGCGACGGCCTCGGCGCCTAGGGACGGGTGGTTTACGGTGGAAGGCTGCGATAAGGTCAGGTGCGTGGAGATCGATGTCATTGATCCATGAGTTTTCGGATTGTGGGTAGCCTTTCCAGCTGATAAGGTATTGCCGTTGTTTCTTGCGCCCGAAAAGCCTCGTGTTGAGCACCTGATCCACTTCCCACTCCTCCTCTTCATTGATAAGGTCAGGAGGGGGTCCTTCAAAGTTTACGCCGTGTTCCTCCGTCTCCTTATACGGTGTGAGTAAGTTCACATGGAAGACGTCGTGGATCTTCCAATGTGAAGGGAGTTCTAGGCGATAGGCCACCTTGCCTACACATTGTGTGACTTTGAAGGGTCCATGACGTCTAGGGGCCAGTTTGAGGGTCGGGTGATGTGTCTTGAGGTTCTTTCCTTCGAGCCAGACCTGGTCACCTGTCTGGAACGTGGCCTTGGGGTGATATTCTTTGGCGGCCTCGTGTAGCCTAGTGGCGTCATGCCTGGCCTTTTGGATTTGTTCCAGCCTCTCCTGGACCTTGGGGACGTCTGATGACCCTGTGTCAAAGCGTACCTCGGGTTGGTATCCGATAAGGAGTTGATGGGGGGAATAGCTGGTCTTTTTGTGTGGCCAGGTGTTGTGGGTGAATTCCGCAAGTGTCAAGTACTCGCTCCACTTCTCTGGTTGGTTTGAGACCCATAGACGAAGGTATTGCTTGAGCCATTGGTTCATCCTCTCGCTTTGTCTGTCAGTTTGGGGGTGGTAAGCCGTGGAAATGTTCTGGGTAATTCCCATGAGGCGGCATAGTTCTTTGGCAAAGCCTGAGGTGAACCGAGGATCTCTGTCGGATATGACCCGGGTAGGGAGTCCGAACCAGGGCACTAGGTGACGAAAATATCTTTCGGCTACTCCTTCTGTGGAGATTTCCGTGGTGCAGGGGATAAATTTAGTAGCTTTAGAGCATCCTTGGTCTATGATAGTCAAGATGGCATTGTATCCACGACTGGGGGGTAGGTCCATAATGAGGTCCATGGATACACTCCTGAAGGGGCCTAAGTCAGGTTGTACGTCCAGATTGTAGGTCGGGGCTTTGCGCGCGTTGGTTCTTGTCTTGTTAGCCTGGCAGACGGCGCATCCCTGGACATAGCCTTTTACGAAGTGGTCAATGTCGTTGCCCTCATATCTTCGCTTCAGCAGCATTTTTGTTCTGTCAATTCCTGGGTGTCCTGCCGTAGGGTGGTCATGGAAGCGGGCGAGGATCGCTCTACGCTCTCCCAGCTCCTCCGGGAAGGTCATCTTGGCGAAGCGGAGTTCAGATAGAAGTGTAATGGCTTTGTTGTCGTCCTGTCCTTCATTTTCTTCGAATGGTCTTGACAGGAAGTCCGCCACTACATTTTGTTTGCCTGGTTGATGATCGATGATGAAGTCGTAGTCGGCCATGACTTTCATCCACCTTGCTTGCCTTCGATTTAGATCCTGGGGCTTTCGGAAGTATTGGAGGTTGTCATGGTCTGCCTTGACATGTACTTGGTGTTTTGCGCCCAGTAAGTATCTTCTCCAATGCTTCAGAGCTTCGATGACTGCCATAAGCTCTCTGTCATAGACGTCCCAATTCCTTTGTTGGTCGCTGAAGGTCTTAGAGAGGTAGGCGATGGGTCTAAGCCTTCCTTTATCGTCATGTTGCTGAAGGACTGCTCCGAGTGCATAGCTGGAGGCATCCGTGTTCACCACGAATGGCTTTTCGAAGTCAGGTTGTTGGAGAACTGGGGCAATTGTGGTCCTCGTAATGAGTTCCTTGAATGCCTTCTCATGTTCCGGGTCCCAGTGTAATCGCGTTCCCTTGTTCAACTCCGCGACTAGGCGATTTAGCGGTCTTGCCACGGAACTGAATCCTGCGATGTATCTTCTGTAGAAGTTGAGGAAGCCTAGGAAGGAGCGTACTTCCTTCAAGTTGCGAGGTTGCTTCCAATTCTTGATTCCTTCTACCTTGACAGGGTCCATGGCGATTCCGCCGGGTTTCACTATCATCCCCAGGTACTCGACTTCCGGTACTTCAAAGGTGCATTTACTTGGCTTGAGGTATAGCTCGTTGTCCTGTAAGGTTTGGAGCACCTCTCGCACTTTGCGTCGATGGAACTCTATGGAATTGGGTGTGTGGATGAGGATGTCGTCCATGTATACCGTCACATGTCCGCTATCAATATGTTCTCTGAAGAGATGGTTCATCATGGCTTGGAAGGTGGCTGGCAAGTTGGTGAGTCCGAAGAACATCACCAAAGGTTCGAAGGAGCCCGTGGAGGTTTTGAAGGCTGCCTTCCACTCGTCCCCTTCCTTGATCCTAATGTTGTTATATCCCCATCGGACGTCCAGTTTCGTATAGAGTTCGGAGGGGCGGTCTGGATGGAGGTTCAGACGGTCAAAGAGTTCATCTATGAGGGGGAGGGGATAATTGTTGCGTCGTGTATGTTTGTTGAGTTGTCTATAGTCGATGATGGGTCTCTTTGATTCGTCTTTCTTGGTGATGAAGAACAGAGGTTCCACATAGGGTGATTTAGATGGTTGGATGGTCCCTCTATCTAGATGCTCTTTCAGGAATGCGTCTCGTGCCTTGTCTTCTTCTCTCGTGAGTGGATAGGCCTTACAGTCTAGGGTCGGAGGTGTGGTAGGAAGGAGTTCGATAGCGTGGTCCCAGGGTCGAATAGGGGGGAATTTCTTCGACTCTTCATCGCTGAACACCTTCTCAAAGTTCCAATAGGCCTTAGGGACAATGTCTCTCCAATCCCTCTTCGTCCTGTCATGAGCTTGTTCGGCTAACTGTTGGGCGATGGTAGTCCTTCTCCACTCCAATCCTATCGTCTCTCCCTTCTTCACCCATGGTCGGTTTTTGATAGAGATGGAATGTAGTCCGGCTACCTTGACTTCTTCACTAGGTGAGGGTGCCGCTGCTCCTGCTGTCTTGATAATGAGAGCTGCGTCCATGGTCCCTTGGGCCCAGTTGGGTCGTGGGTTCGCTGCTACGAGCCATGGATATCCTAGTACCATCTGGTCCTTTCCCATGTCGGCCACGTAGAATCTAAGGGTGTGAGTTACTTCCCCTGTGGTGACTTCAAGGTCCACGTATTTGTCTACAATCCCTCCTTTGTTTGTTGTTCCATCGGCGTTGTGCAATAGTTTAGGACTCCACAACAGCCTCGTTCCAAGTCTGTGTTCTTTGATGAACAGCTTTGAGATGAAGTTGCCAGTAGCTCCGCTGTCCACAAGGGCTACTAGATCTGCCTCTTTCAACGCGGTGTGAAAACGAACCAGAAGTCGCATACTATTGAGTCTGGGTAAGAATACATCGCGTTGAAACATAGCTCGAATAAAGGCCTTCTTATTCAAGCCTTCTGAAAATCCTGTCCTCCTTCTGCGCTCTCCCACCTCTTCTGCAGTTCGTCATAAGTCGCCAAGTCGCAGGAGTGTAAGTATTCAAAGACTTGGTCGGTGGAGAGGGTTGAGGACGTGATAGAACTTCCTGAGTCGCTGGTGGTGTCATTGGCATCCATTTTCGATGCCTGTATAGTCCTGGGATGTGGTCCTTTGAATGAGGGACAGTTCCGTTTGATATGTCCCTGTTTCTTGCATAGGAAACACCTTCCTTCGGCTTTGAGTTTTTGGGCATCCGCCTCTGTGATGCCACGGAGGGCATCCACTTGCATGGCACCAGGGTGGTTAGGTGGTGTCCTATATTGTCGGTTGCCTTGGTTTTGGAAGAACGGTCTGGGCGGCCCTCCTCGCTTGTCACGCCTAAGTCCTAAGTGTGTCCACAAGTCTAGCAAGGACTCGATACGTCCTCTGACTTGTCTTGGTCTGTTCCAAGCGAGGTCAAGCAATAAGCTTGAGGAGCGAGGGTTCACACGATGAGAGGGAAGACTTAGAAAGTATATCCACGAGGAGAACAGACCTAAGGCTACCTAGAGACATCACAAGTCCTTAAGTAGTCTACAGTACGTCCACTGGCGCTCCTGAGGCCCTTCCAGTACGTTCCACTGCCTTCCATAGGCCTGTCCCATGATCCAGGTTTGAGTCGAGTCAGATATCCGTATCTGGTATAGTACAGAGGGCCCATATGGCCGTCGAGTCATGAGATGGGGTACACGTCATAGTCCAGAGTGTGGGGTACAAAGATAGAGGGCCTAGAGCCCTTACTGAGCGATAAGGAGTCCATATAGTAAGTACCATAGGTAAGGGGGTCAGAAGTCCATCGGCATGTATCGTAAAGGGAAGCCCTCCAGATGCGAGGGTGCAACGTGTCTGGGAAGAAAAGAACGGTCTGCAGAACGTCAAGATACCGTGACATCGCTGGCCTCCGCATCTGAAGAAGTTCCTCTGAGGGCGGTAGGGCTCTAACTCTGAGAGTTTGGCTTGTTTGTTACGTGCCAGGGTACATATCTGTTCCCAGGTATGTATGTTCACATCCGCGAGTCCGATTTCGCGGTGTAGCGCCCAAGTCAATCCTCTTTTGAAGATGTCGTGTACTGCTTCATTGTCCAGGGGGTAATTAGCCTTCCTCGCTAATGCCGCAAAGGTGCTAATATAGTGGTCGATATCTTGCCCCTGCATCTTGAGCTTCTGGAGCATCATTGCGGCATTGGTGGCCGCATTGACGTCCATCCAGTCCTGTTCGAAGTTGGACCTAAACTCATCCCAAACGTTGACATGCAGCGGGGTGGGGACGGGTCTGACCGAGATCCACTCGATCTTCTGGTGCTTCCATTCGGCGGTTGCCTGTCCATGGATATAGGTCAGGGTGTGTGCGACCTTCCTATAAGGGTCTCACATGACAGGGGTATCTTCATTGGTGAATTGGTAAAGAACGAGTGCTTCCATCCATGCATCTGCCAAAGGGCGTTCTCCTTCGAAGGGTGGTGGTGGGGCGCCTTCCATGCGTCCATTTCCAGGTGGCGCAGTGCCTTGTTGTCCCTGGACATTTCCTCCTTGTCCCCCAGGTCCGCCAGGTCCTCCTGGTCCGCCTCCCGGTCCTCCTCCGGGATTAGGAGGTGGAGCTCCTCCACTTGATCCGCCGCTGCCTCCAGGTTGTCCTGAAGGTTGCGTAGGGTTGCTGAGGGGGTTAAGTACCAAGTTGGCGGCAGTCTGGACCTGTATCGGGGCAATAGTGGTAGTACTAGTCATTCTCGGGTCTTCTGGGATGTCAGAGTCACTTTCTCTGTCTTCCAGAGTGTTAGAGTCGTCGGGGTCGGTACTAGCGGGTCGTGGAGTGTCTTCTCCTTCTTCTAACGCTCGTAATAGAGGTTGAACGTCGAGCGTTGCGAGTTCTTCGGGTTCTATTTGAAGGAGTTCCGGGTTGTAGGTGTTTGGTGCAAGCCTGATAGCTTGTCCTTCTTCGTTGTCGTTGTAGTCGCCCTTGTCTTGGTCGAAGCGTTTCTCGAACTCAAACCAGAGTCCGTGGGCGAATGTGAGAGGGAATAGTCCTTCGTCGGAGAGGGTATACCAACCACTCCACCTGACGATGTGTCCTTCGACTTCGGTTCCTTTTTCTAAATGATAGACGGCTCTCTGTCCCTTCCAATGTATAATTCGTAGACTGGCCGTGGTCCGGTCCGCGAACCCCGCAAACCGGGTCCAAACCCGAACCGGACCCAAGGTTCAGGTCTGGGTTTGGCCATATGCCCGGACCGGACCTCAAATAGATGTTCAGGTTCGGGTAATGGCCGAACCTGGACCTCAAAGTGGGGTCCGGGTTCGGGCTCGCGCTGGTGGTCGAACCTTGTGCATTACCTGCTGGAGACTCTCAATATCCGTTGTTATTGATATGTCCTCAAACTTCTCAGATGGTGAAGCCCAATTTCAGGCATAAAATGTTGAAATATGTAAACCTACACCTACTACAGTGGTAAACTACTAGTAGCTATCTAGAACTATGTAATAATAAAGGGTGCGCATGGCAGCAAGCAAGAAGAAGCCCATGAAGGGCATCGTACTGTCATGTCGCGGTGTCGCAGCGTCGCCGTGCTGTCGTGTCGCTGCGTGGTGTCGCAGTGTCGCTGTGCCCATCGTGTCGCTGCGTCGTGGTGTCGCAGTGTCGCCATGCCCGTCGTGTTGCTGCATCGTGGTGTTGGAATGTCGCCGTGCCCGTCGTGTCGCTGCGTCGTGGTGTTGGAGTGTCGCCGTGCCCATCGTATCGCTGCGTCGTCGTGCCGTCGTGTCACTGCGACGTGGTGTCGCTGCGTCGCCGTGCCGTCATGTCGCGGTGTCACTGCGTCACGGTGTTGTGGTGTCGTAGTGTCGTCGCGCTGCCGTGCCGTCGTGCCGTTGTGTCGCTGCGTCGCTGCGTCATGGTGTCGTTGCGCCGCCGTGCTGTCATGTCGTGGTGCACTAGCTGTACCACCGCAATGTCGGCGGCAGTGAGGGAATGGCAGGTGCAGC
>QLPC01000015.1:0-59669 GCA_003314055.1 Lactifluus hygrophoroides | reverse complement strand
GGTGGGTTTTAAACCGAAATGCTAAGGCACTAGTTGCGCTTCGCATGTAACAGTACGTCGGGAGTGTCGGACAAGGAAAAGAAGTCCACGGGCAGGACGGAGAGGTCACGTATAGAAGAAGGCGAACAGCAGGACAGTCTCCGTAGTACCACCGAGGCCACAGAGAATAGGCCACATTCTTCCATGCAGACCCATAGTGAGTTACGTGTTGGAGTGGGAGACGATGGATGTTAGCTGCTTGATAACTTCTTTTGAACAAGGTCAAGATGTGCAGGCGGCAGGTTTGTTCTGACAGCTTTGGAACCATTAGACAGGCTCCGTAGCTTGCGACCTCCTGCAAGTCCCATACCCTCTGATACCCGCGGTACGGGTACAGTACGGGTCAGGCGCGTGTAAGTTACAATAATTGCTACCCATCCCCGCACCCGCTACATACACTACCCTACCCGCAAACCTTGTCGAGCACTAACCGAAGGTTTGAGGCTAGTTCCTGACAAATGCGCCACCGTGACGCCACTATAAAATAATTTGTATGCCGGCGACGCTAGCCGATTCAGGGAGGATGCGCCCTCCGCGGAGTCCGGTCCCGAGCGCTACAATGGGTCAACATGAAAAGTCATGACGATGCGGCGCCAGTGCTCAGCATGCTACTGTACCAAAACAGGTCATCAAAGTTTGGAACGCGCCAAATAACTGTGACAGTCAGAGACGGGTGGAGGTCTGAGCCTCGGTGAACGCGGCGTCGGGTTCAAGTGCAGCTGTTCGACACTGGTGATTATTGCCCCTGATTCTCCGGCTCACTTCAGGTTGGGGGCGGAACCGAGGCAAGACGATGCTACGGTCAAGTCTATCTCGGGCCTGGGACTCGAATTCGGGCCACCGTTATCGCAGTACCGCTGAGATAGCACCGACCAACATATCATGGGACCACGAAACACCACACTACAAGATCATTGTCACATGTATGTATACATATTATCAGAGTGCGTAATAATTTACTTTTACTATAGTCAGACTACACTTAAGTTAACTCGGGGATACAATATAGTAAGATCTCCATTACAACCTCCTACGGTCCTACCTGACGCGTGGCCGAGCAAACCACTGCGTGCGCTCTTTGAAGGACGTGATACTTTTGACTGTGTACTCTGACGAGATCGTCGAATCCGTATCACATCCTTCCAATAGCTCGGACGGCGAAGAATCCAGTTCTCCATCATCCTCGTTCTCAGGG
Organism: Lactifluus hygrophoroides; assembly: GCA_003314055.1. Lineage (NCBI taxonomy): Eukaryota > Fungi > Basidiomycota > Agaricomycetes > Russulales > Russulaceae > Lactifluus > Lactifluus hygrophoroides. The sequence continues at coordinate 58,435 of QLPC01000015.1, read as the reverse complement.
TCATCATCGTGAGGCTCCACCACTCCCTGCCAGCGGCAATCCCCGAACCGACTAGCATCCTCCCCTTCAACTACGGGTTTTCTAACTTGGGCTGTGTGCTCAAGGACAAGCTCTTTTAACAATCTTCGAAAGCGGACATCGTCCTTGAGGCCGCAATCCCACGACTCGGAAATAAGCTTGACGACGTGGGTGAGTGGAGGCGGGGGCCCGACGGGGACATCATCTTCCTGCATTAGGGTATTATCCTCGCTTTCCCAGTCTGTTCCACATTCCGTGGTGCATCTAAAATAGGTTGGTTATATTTTTGGCCAACTCTCGGGACACCGAGGGAAAAGAAGACTTACGCTGATACAGCGGCAACAGCTTGAGTCCACTTGGCGATTTCCTCTCTCTTTTCGGCGCCCTTCTCGCTTTGGGGCTGGGGTGGAAGACAGCATACTGGGGTCGCCAGGATCCGCGACGTTGCATGGAAAATCTGGTAGGGTTGGGCCTGGGGCGTCGTGAAGATACTCCACGCATGGCTAGCAGTTCCTAAACGCGAGACTCAGCACAGAACGTCAATACTACCATTCAAGAGGCTTACGCGTTATCTTTCTGTGTAACCAGCGCAGAGCTGAACCGCTCTCATTTTGAAGGCCATTGGACTTGCACTTTCCTTTCTGGCAGAAATCCATCATCTTGTGTCGTGTAGGCTTTGATTTCGGAAGCTGAAGAAATGGCGAGAAACTTTTTGCGATTGGCAAGTTGACTCCTCTCAAACCTTCGCCATCCTTTATACATTCTGTTGGGTCCACTGTGTGTCCTGTAAAGTGCCAATGTGCCTCGCTGCTCGTGGAGCGATGACTGCAAGACATGCCCAAGCATCTTCCAACACAGAGTTGCACGATGACTAGACCTCGCGTTCGGCTCAATCCCAGACCCTCTACACGTTGTGTATCCGCATAAATGGGAGCAGATTACCTTCTGGGACGTCCATCAAGTCCCTACAGGCACCGCACACCGGCACCCATGACGGTGGGTGACGGGCCGTACGGCACCCGCAGTTGGCTTGGGGGCATCTGGACCATGCTCATGGTTGGCACCACACCGAATCTTTCATATCCATGACTCCGTGCAGGCTACAGAACATCAACACTGGATCCACGTGCCGGTGCTGATGCCTCACTAGGTGCCATGGGATGTGGACCGTGTACTGTACTGTGCGCGTGTGTGGTGCCAGTGCCAAAGTGCCAACGCTATTTCCTTATTTGGGACTTAAGCGCCCTACCCCGGGAAGCGCCGTGGCACCGTGGCACCGTGTGAGCTCTGTAAGCACGCAACATATCATATCATATCTCGAGTCGAGTGACTCGTAGGCGACACGTCACTTTGAACGATGTTATTATCGCTACGAGGGGCAATTATAATACACAAACTCGGTGCGGGTTTTGTTTAGCGTTTGTATGAATTCGAAGTTTCTGGCCAGAATCGCTAGACCATCCATTTCCTTTCCCAATTTAGTGCACAAAAACCAAACCTCCTGGGGTGTCCAATCACCTGAAAAGACAAAAAAAATCGGCATCGCGACAGCACCATCGTTTGGCCACAAGTTACGAGGTAATAAGGTCGATTACGAGCTCAAGGCACGGCAGACACGACACTGTATGCATGACCTTTTGGATTCGTATTATCGTTAAAATCCTGTCCGATATTTACACAACCTGTGAGGGTCTCCTAGGCAAGTAGAACACTGGCATTCGCCATTCCCGCGTAACGCGGGGGTTGTTGACGAACTGTGACCTCGGCCATTCGAACATGAAATGGAATGTAAAAGGATTAAAAAAGGTGACATCCGTTTGCTCGTAACGCCTATTGCAATAAGATACAGATACATCAACAAGTGAGGGTACAGGGGCGAGCCCCAGACGCAGCCATGCGGTGGCAATGTCTCGAAAAAGGTGAAAAGGCCAGTTTTAGAGCTTCGTTGTGGCCTCGGGCGCGACGCGACTCTTGATTATTTTGATGATCCATAGCGGTAACGCGCTGAACGCGACAATCACCGCGACTTTCCATCCAAACCGCAAGGAGACCACAAACGATAGATCTAGGATGTCGAATGCAATTACGCATGAGTCCAGGAAGAAGGTAGAGACAGAAACGAAAACGCGCACCGAAATACTCGGGGAGGAATATCATGCTGAAGGCATAGATGCCGAGGGTAACAACCTCCGAGATGATCATGTAAACGTGCCTGGCGAGAATCGAGTGTTCGGTATTAGGCCGCCGACAAAATAGGATGGACATACCAAATTGTAATTTCTAGCGCAACCATGATGAGTTCGTTAAGGATCAGCGCCGTGAACGAAATGGCGACGATGTTTAAGAATTCGTTCTCGAATAGAACAAGCGCTATGATCATAATCGCGGCGCCTGGCAAAGGACAGGGCGCGAGATTAGTGCCGTCTGCAACCGTTAAGAAATGTCCGATAGAAGGCACCTTGGTAGAGGCTGATCATGAGCCAGATGAAAAATGTCTTGTAAGATAAGGCTCGGCCCTAAGGAGCATCACGCATGATGTTCAAGTGAGCGTGGGCGGTTCAGAAAGATGCGTTGGCGCAATGACGTACCTTGGTCAACTCCTTATAAAGCTCCGGGTAAGACAACGCCAGATCTTCATTTAGATCACGGTCAAGCACAAGCGAAAAGACAGGTGCCATGGTGTACAGCGTCGCGTAGCCGACCATAAGCCAGCCCTGGTAGAGCGCGATGGGCGCAAAGTAAAAGATAGACGAGAACACGGCCTGCATGACGGATATGATAAGCCCGCGGTGAATCACGAACTGGGCCAGCTTGGCCGAGCGCCGGTACGAGTTGCGGCCGTGCCATAGTAGGAGCTTGGTGAGATGGCTGAATTGCGTCACGGAAAAGTCGGCGGCGAGGGAGGCCTGCTTGCCTTCTTTGCCAACGATACCAACGCCTGCAAGTATTTAGAGTTTACGTCACCAAGCGCCTTCTACACCCACAAGCCATGCACGCACCGACATTAGCAGCTTGGATCATGCTCACATCGTTCCCACCATCCCCGATGCAGCAGACACGCTTATTAGTATAGCTCCGTATAAGCCGAGCGACGTCTGCTTTCTGGGTTGGTGAGCACCGGCATGCGACGACCGCGGAGAGTTTGGTTGCGATCTCTATGAACTCGTTCTTGAAAATGTTAAGGCAGAGCTACGAAAAGGTCAGCCGATACAGTCAATCCTTATACAAACGTAGATGGCACTAACTTGGAGCGACTCTCCGTCGATAACGAGACAGCAGTCGAGTTTATTCTGCAAAAAGTCTAGTTCTTGCTGGGCCTCTTCAGCGGTTTTCACTGCAAATCAGGTTGAACCAGTACATACTGCCGTGCAAGCCATGCAATATGATAAGAAAGGAAATCGACTCACGCTTGGAAACTTGGTGTATATATTGATTACGTGCGACGAGTTTGGTCGAGATTGCGATGACAGTGGCTGTCTCGATTTTGTCTCCAGTCAACATCCAAATCTTGATTCCCGCGTTTCGCAGCAGCTCCAACGTCAAACGCACGTCATCCTGCAGCTTGTCCTCGACACCTGTCAACCCGAGTAGTTCGAGGTCATGCTCGAGCGTGTCCGCAACGACAGCCGCCATCGCTTCATTGCGTCCCTCAAGCCGCACGCTCGCAGCATGGTGGCGCGTTTTGTAATCCTCATATGTAGCCTCGGAGAGCTTGCGCCGTGCTACGACAAGGGTACGCAGGCCCTCACGCGCCATGTTGGCCGTCTCCTCTTCAAGCCAGTCGTTGCGCTGTACGATGCGTGCCATGACGACGTCCGCACCCTTTTGGAGGAAGGACAGTTCCCCCGACGCGGTGTCACGCACGACGATGCCCATACGCTTGGACTCGGAAGTGAAGGGGAAGAGCTCGAGGACGTCATAAGCGAGAGTGGTACCGGAAGGGGTGCGGAGTTCGATACGTGAGCGGTCGCGGAATGTTAACGTTAAGCCGACGGAAGAGGTCCACTTGACAATGGCGACTTCGTCGGGTGAAGAAGCTTGATAGGTGACGGAGCCATCGTCATTGGTGACGGGCGTGACCTGGAGAAGGGTGTCTTCTATAGGAATAGAACAGCAAAGAGTGGCTAAGAACGTACGTTGTGGCAGAGCGCGAGACTGAGGACGACGTCGCGGACGCGGGCGGACATGTCACGACGTCCACGGGTAGCTAACTGCACGCCGGTTGACAACGGGCCGGGTCTTTGGTGTGAGGCTATACGACGCGACGTTAAGGGTGAATACACCGGTAAAGGCAAAACTCACTATCGGCCCCGAAAGCGGTGTTGAGTTGGTGAACAACTTCGTCCATCGTGTCATATCCAAATGACATTGTACCCATATGAAGTTTCTTCATTTCCATCTCTGTCAACGTAAACCATTAGAAAGACCTGGCTTTAGAATTAGGAAGGAGATTTACCATTCTGGGTTAAAGTACCGGTCTTATCGCTGAGAAGATACTCGATTCGACCGAGTTCTTCCGGTAAAGTACTTGTCCGGACGATCGTGCCCGGGATCTCGTTGTCTTTCATGATAAGATGAGCGTAGACGGTCTTGCCCATATCAAGATTGACACGTAAGCTGATTAACAAGTTATTACGGACACGTTTCGCTTTCCTCTGGCGCTCACCTGATAGGAATGATTGACGAGAATAAGATCAGAAATCGGAACACGTAGATGTACCAGAGTCCACGGAAACCGTTCAGCGCAACGAGCGCGACGGAAAGCGCGAAAGACACCGTACACAAGATCTTCGCTTACGCCCTCAACGCAGGTACCCAAGGAAGATCAAGAGTGACACGCACCTTGGCTAGTTGGCTGATCTCCAAGTCTAACAACCCAACCTTAGTCTGCGGATGACTCGTGTTCATCACTGCGCGTGTCTCAGACCCTGTGTAGACCACAAAACCGATGGCGGAACCCGAAGCGAGCACCGTATTCGCCCAGAGCACATTCTCTGCTGAGAGTGGCTCGACAGTCGGTACTTGTACCATGGGCACGTCATTCGAGGACCCGCTGGGTGGCGTATTGATCGTAAACGTGCCAAAGAATGCATTAATGTCCTTGCTGGGTGCATCCGCTGCAAGAGTTGGAGTGTGAACAAAGGACTTTGCAATATGGATCCTGGGAATGCGACGAACCGTAGATCTCGGCATCGAGGTGAAGGAGCTCCTGGTCCGAATGCAGCTTTTGCGTTGCTGGGACGGCGACCCGCAACTTCCAATCCGTCTCGCCGTCCAGCTGATCAGTACGGATGAAGCACGTGCCAGACGAGTCGGATGTGCGGAGGAGGACGAGGTCTGCGGGTACGCGCTGGTTCTTCTCAAGCAGGACCAGGTCGCCAACGCGTATAGAGGAGGACGGGACTGAGCGCGTCGGGGGCAAGTTTTCTTCGAGTAGGGCTTGCGATGACTCGTCGCCATCACGAGGAGATGGGGATTGCGTAGCGAGAACGAGATAGCGTGCAGAGTTGGCCTCGCGGTCGCGCAAATTGCGCTTGTAGTCGTCATAGGCTTCTTTTCCCATTGTGACGAGGAGAACGAAGGCGAGCGGGGCGATATACGTTATGAGGAAACCTATTATGAAGGAGAGTACGTCAAGGAGCTTGGACATTGGTGGGGAGGAAACTGAACCCACCAGTTCGGAGAGGAGGAACAAACTGGGACAGGGCGACAAGAAGGAAATAGAGGTTGAAGAAGAATTTGAACTGCTCGTAAAACACGATGGGTAGGAACGTGAACACATTGTACTTCTGGTTGCGGACGATGTTCGGGGGGAACTTGTTCTGTAGTTTGTCTTTCTCCAAACGGCGTGAGCGACGCTTCACAGGATAATAGATAGAGAGACGTATGTACCCGGTGGTCGTAAGGGCACGGTTCGCGACTTGTCTTTTGATCCTCTTCGCAGTATTGATCGCTAACGCAGCAGGACCGAGACGTCAGAGGACGAAGTTGTTGTGGTGGCGGGAGTTGGGATGAGCCGTTCGTGAACGCACCTGCGACATGCCATCGGATGCTCTCTCAACCGCAATGGGCCTATCCTCCTCTTCGTTATGTGAGAAGCCAGGATCCCGCTCACCCTCCCCTAAGAGCGTCGCCTCTTCCTCAGGGTCTCCATCACCATACTCGTTTCTCCGCCGTCCTCTCTCGTGAACCCTCCTAGCAGAAGAAGCAGCGATGCGAGAGGCACGCATGGATGAGTCCGGACGTGGGCCGGATGTAGAGGCGGATGGGGTGATGGTAGTATCTTGTTGTGATTGAGAATTGTCGAGGGGCGCGTAGTTGTTGCCGTTGCGGTTCTTGAATCTGCGGAGCGTGTGCAGACGAATGTCTGACATAAAACGAGGCGCCGACTCGTCGTAATTGGGGTATTATAGGTGATGGTTGGCCCCAAGGAACGATAGTGTCCTGGCCGTCGTCGTCGATGGCCGTCTTAAAGTTGCGTCACCGAGGCTGCGCGTGCCTAGAAGCGCGGCCACGCGGAATCAGAGTCCCGGAACGTGGTGTGGCTTCCACTGTAAGTTAACTTACTGTCTAACTCACTATAACTTATGACGGGCCTTTTTACTACAAGAAACGAATTTGGCCTTTGCTATCTCCAGCGATCAGATAAAAAATAAGATGGCGCTCTTTCCCTTGTCGCACAGCTGCGTATTTTCGTTGACTGTGATAACACGTTGGAGGAACCATCATCATCTCGAGCGTCGGTGTCTGTCAACTTTCAGCAACGGGACCCAACGCTCCAGTTGAGGAAGATACATCCAGGTGTTCAGTATAGTGACCGAGTACTCGGTCTGTACACGAACAATCTCATCTCATCTCTCCCTCTCGGATAAGCCAGAGCAGGCAGCGCCTCGATGAAGCGAGTAAGAGTAATGATACGGGAGACTAAGTCCATCTTACTGCCCGGGACATATGTTATGATGAAAGGAACAGAATGGCTCACCGTGTATGTGCCATCCGTGTCACTTAGCCTGCTTATTACGTACCATACACGTGAACAAGACCTTCAAGTTGGTCAGGTATTACTGTGGGCTGAAGAACTGGCAGAGGATGCAAGAACAGGTACAGGTGTAGAAGCACCGAACTGGGGGATTTGATGGGAGTAAAACAAAGGTCAAGTCAAACGATTGCATGTAATCATGCTCATGAATACTGCAGGGTGAGCGATAATCACGAGGCTATTGGGAATGGTACTATAGAGGCGAAAAGAACTGGATTGAGTTAGCGTGCACAATTAGCAACAACGGGCACTGAAGGAGCGAGAAGCAAGGGACAAGTCGTGGATTGCCAGGCCCTCCTCTCTGGGTACCTGGGCACTGTGCAGTGCTAGATTAACATAGCGAAAGTGATAAGGAGCGATAAGCGCCAATGTCCGAAGCAGCGGGCCGCCGGGCCGGTTCGGCGGCGTGGGATGAAGTGCGGAATCGCCGGCCTGAGATGAGCGCTTGTAAGAGTCGCGCTTTCATTCTGTGGCCTCTACTTCTTTGCTTAACTACACCACCTCGCAGCTGATCGACACCCGGTGAGCTCTTATATACGCACGATATAATTCTCGATATTTCCCCGTCAGGGCAGTGCTGACAATGTTGGCATATACGCAGGTTATCTTGTTTGGAATTTGCAAAAACAGCTGTTCCACTAACAAATCGAAGCACAAGCACATATACATACACGTCTATCAGAAACGAGACAACAGCATCGTATGGCGGCCGGGAAGCAAAAGACTAACGCCGCATTTCACCCATCTCCACCTGCTGCCGCCGCCACGCCTGAAGTACATAGTAAGAAGAACAAGAAGAAGAAGCGGGCGGCTGCGAAATCGCGCCCCGACGACGTCGATGCCCTAGCCCCGAGCGAAACGCTCGATTTCGGGACATTACCGTCTCCCGATGAGGGGCTTGCCGAAGCTATAGCTGCGGTGCTTGAAGCGCCGCGCGCGACAGCCAACGGCGGTACTGGTGGCAACAATCTCGGTATTGCAAGTGCGGACGCGACGGCGGCGGCGCAGGCGGAGTTGCTAGCAACTGCGAACGAACTGTATCAGCGTTTGGATGTGGGATGTGGTGGGCCACGGCCTGATGGCGCGTATTGGGCAGCGCTACCAGCGCACATTCGCAACTTTGTACGGACCGCCTCCCTCTCTCCGCCATTGCATGCTGCGGGTGGTAACGAGCGGGCCAAGGCGCAGGCTATGTATGCAATTGCACAGCAAATGGTGCAAACGGGCGAACAAAGCGAGGGTCGGGTATCAGGCCAGGCCGTCGCTGGTAACGCGTCCGAACGAGAAGCAGGAACGGTGGTAGCGGGATGGCAAGGGGACATGTCGCTGCCGGTAGATCCGTCGTTTTTCGCGGATGCAGCATTCACAGCAGCGCTTGAACAACAGGGGGAGGAGAATGGGATAATTGGGGTAGGTGTGGGGGTTGCAGAGGTGACGAAAAGTGAAGGAGGGGAGGAAGAAGTACGGTCACATTCGACATCTGAGGTCTCTGAGGGAGAGCCGGCGAAGGATGCCAAGTCGGGTGATAGCACGGGCCGAAGTCGACGGAGGAGGAAATCTGCGGGGGGAGTGGGAAGCCGAGACCGGGAAATTCCCACGTCGGATCGAAAGTTGCTGACCAGTTCGGTCGTCAGCGATTTACTGCCAAAGGCAGAAGCAGCAGCGGCAGCAGCGGCGGCGGCAGCGAGAGCAGCAGCGAAGAAGGCCAAAGCAACATCACTCAATATGCCGTCTCAGACAAGACAGCCTTCTTCAAGGGCTCAAGGCAAACAACCAATGAATTATGCTCCTCCTCCGACATCCGCGACCACCACCACGACAGCGACCACCACCACCACCACTACCACTTCGACAACGACGACCAATCAGCAGAAAACTAACACATCATCTCCTACAACCCGTTCTTCCAGAGCCGCTTCAAAGGCACCCCTTCAGCCTCATCCATATCCTCATACCCACCCTCATCACCATCCATCGCCACCCTCTTCAAATGCTTCTCAACCCCAGAAACACCGACCGCCCTCAAATCAGACACAGCCATCCCGAAATAATACAAATTCGAATAACAAGATATGGAGTACGAGCTCAACGGAAGAGCGCGAGCGCATCAAGGAGTTTTGGCTCGGCCTTGGCGAGGAAGAGCGACGCAATCTTGTCAAAGTAGAGAAAGAAGCCGTCCTCAAAAAGATGAAAGAGCAGCAGCGTCATAGCTGCGCCTGTGCTGTCTGCGGTCGCAAGCGGTCAGTCCCCCAATTACATCTTAATTTTTTTTACATATCCGGTTGCTGATGTCTGTACGCTCCTGCCGCCACCATTCAATAGGAGCGCCATTGAAGAAGAGCTCGAGGTACTGTACGAAGCCTACTACGATGAACTAGAGCAATATGCGAACATCCAGCAGCGCTACGTAGCCTCCGGTGGCGCGCACCCTCCGCCCCCCGGTCCCGGACCTTTTCCTGGTTCCGTCGAGGTCGATCAGAACGGAGCCGTCATCGGTGCACCGCGCAGCACGCGAGCATCCGCAAAGCAACCTCAATCTCATCCACCTCAAGTCAACGGCAACGGCCGAAAATCTGCCAAGCCTCCTCAGGAGAGCGAATTTGACGACGACGAGCAGGACGACGAGGAGTACGAAGAGGACGAGGAGGATGAGGAGGATGAGGAAGATGATGAGGAAGACGAGGAAGACGACGACCCCGAGGAGGATGATCCGGAGGAAGTGCCTTCAGGTAAGACCCGTGCAGGCACTCGCACCCACGGCGGTCGCGATCGTCGGGCTGCACCCAACGGAAAGTCTGCCAACGGTGACGGGCTCTTTAATTTCGGGAATAGTCTAGCCGTTACTGGTGCGTGGGCGATTTTTTTTAAGCTTCGTATCGTGCCCCTTACTCACGTGCCTCCTATACATGCAGGTAATATTCTCACCGTTGCAGACGATCTTCTCAAGAACGATGGCCAAAAATTTCTCGAGATGATGGAACAACTTGCTGAACGACGCATGCAGCGCGAGCAGCAGGCAGCCCAGGATCTTGAAGAGGATAGCGATGCGGACGACGATGACGATGGTGATGACGATGACGAAGAAGATGATGACGACGACGATGACGAGGAAGAGGATGATGAGGAAGAGGTCTGTCCTGCAATTTTCTCTTTGCCGTGTGACGATGCCAATATTTGCAGGCGCTCACTGAGGACCAAAAAATGGAAGAGGGCAAACGCATGTTTTCTATCTTTGCTGCACGCATGTTCGAACAACGGGTGCTTCAGGCGTACCGCGAAAAGATCGCGCAGGAACGCCAGATGCAGCTGCTTCGTGAGCTGGAGGACGAGGATAAGGCGTCCAAGGACCGTGACGCACGCAGAGCCAAGGAGAACCAGAAAAAGAAGGACAAGCGGCGGTCCGTACTACTTTTCAATTTTCTGTTTTGATTTTCCCCCTGAGAACTGCAATTTGGCGAGCAGGCAGCAGAAACAGGCGAAGGAGGAAGAGCGCGCCCAACGAGCAGCCGAAAAGGCCGCCGAGGAAGCTGCCTTCAGAGAGAAACAAGCACAACTCGAGGCAGCGCAGAAGAAGAAGCGCGAAGAGGAAAAGGCACGACGAGAGGCGGCCCGAAAGCAGGCTGAAGAAGAAAGGGCACGCAAGGAGGAGGAGCGGCGGCGGCGGGCTGCGGAGGAGAAGGAACGCGAAGCAGAACGCGAGCGGAAACGTCGAGAAAGGGAGGAAAGGCTCAAGGCGGAACGTCGCGAGAAAGAAGAGCGGGAGCGCAAGGTCAAAGAAGAGCGCGAGGCAAAGCTGGCAGCAGAACGCGCAGCAGCAAAGAAGGATCGTGAAGAGCGCGAAGAGAGGGAGCGTAAGGCACGAGAAGAGAAAGAGGCCAAAGAGCGTGCTGCTGCTAAAGAGCGCGAACAGCAGCCACAGCGCACCTCTACGAACGCTACCTCCTCCGGTGCTGCCACGAAGAACCCCCTTCGCACTCCCACGTCTCCGCGCAACGTTGTGCCACCCGGATCGTCTTCGCAGCGTTCACCGAATACCGCTGCGTCTTCCAAGAAGATCATGATAAAGCCTCAGCAGCCACAGTCACTTCAGCCCTCTGTTACGCCGTCTCCTATAGCATCCCGCGCACCTTCTCAATCGCAAGTGCCGCCTGCTCCTGGCTCGCAATCTCAAACCCAGCCGCAGCCTCTGCAGCCCCCACGCCAACCAATGATGGTTCCACAGACACCGCAGCCCTTACTTCCTGTCAACCCGCAACTCTCCCCGATACCACCTCCCCACCCATCCCCGCTCTTCCCGCCCAACGGACCGCTACGTAGTTTTGCCCCGCCGGGGACACCTTTCGGCGTCCCAGGTCCCTCATTTGCACCACCAGTTCAGCCTCTTGCACCATCTGCACTTCCACCCGGTTTCCCTCCCCCTCCAGGTCCTGGCCCTGCGCGCAGCCCCTTTGATATGTCCTTCCCCCGACCTCCTGCACCTATTGGACCACCGAATTCAGGACTGCCCTCGCGCGGAGGACGCCGACCAAGTACGAATAATACCAGTACGACACCAGCGCCGGACGTCGGTCTCATCGGACGCCCAGTCGCACCAATTGCGCCCATCGCACGGCCCAGCACGAGCGGGACGACGACACCGCCTTCTACTACGTCCGTGTCCACAGGCTCTGTTGCTACTGCATCACCCGTGCGCCGTTCACCGAGCCCGAAAGGCGTCGTGCTCGGGTCATCCGCACTTGCAACCGAAGACGACGAGATTGTGTCAGACCGACGCAATCCTGGCGTTGGTGTTGGTGTTGGTGTGGGCGTAAGTGTAGGTGGTCCTCATGCATGGGGCGGATTCGGCTCGCCACGTGCGGTCAACGGTACTTCTCCTTGGGGACCCGCGGGACAGCCTCAGCAACAGCCACAACAGCAGCCTCCACCTCCAGGTTTTGGCCTCGGACTTGGCGTGCGCCCGGCGCCACCGCCGCCTCCCGGCCCACCGCCGCTCGGGGCCCCGATGTGGGGCGGCGCTGGCCTGGGCGTTGTTGTTGGCGTCGGTGTTGGCGTCGGTGTTATCGGAGCTGGCGTCCCGGACCCACAGTGGCACCCGGCTGCGGCCAACCACTTTTTTGCCGCGGCTCAGAGTCCGTTTGTGCATGGATCGCCGACGTCGCCGCATAATGGCGCGTGATCACGAGGCGATGGTGTGTCGGAGGACACGAGGGGAAGGATCGTTTTTTCTTCAGGTATTTCAATTACAGTAGTATATGCAATGCATTCATGGCCGTCCTGCATGCACATGGCTTTTTGTAGCATCTTTCCCTCCTGCAATCCATCCCGCATCCTTTTCCTTCTCTTTTTCGTTCCTCACAAAGCCTCTCACTCCCTTATACTCTCAATTTTCTCGCATAGTTCCCTCTTTCCATTTTCTCTCTATCGAACCATCAAAGCCTGACTCTTTTGAGTAGTAATAGTAGTCGTAGCCAGCAGCAGCAACAGCAGCAGTACACTGACAGCAAATCAAGTTATATCAAATGACCCGGTGGCCCCACGCGTGTGGTAATCCTGTCCATCATATCTCATGTGCGTCCCTGCAAAACATCAAGCAGCGTTGGGTCCCTTCTTGGTAGCCTCCCATTGCTGTGGAGTCAACGTTTTCTTCGGACAACGTTTCCCTCAACCCGTGATGCCGAGCGAAAGAGTGAATGGACATCACACACCTGCGTGAACGCATGGATCTCGGGGAGCAGTGTCTTGAGTGCCTCGTTCACTGTGCAAATTGAAAGTATAAGACGAAGAACACAAATGAGATATATGCCTATATAATACCTATTCTGTGACGAGAAAGCGTCGTTTTTCCTTCGAATTCCTGGACCAACAAAAGATAAAACATATCACCGTTGAGTACAGTGAATGAGAAGATCGTGTCTGCCACCTTGCTGACGATGAGAACAGTATAGTTATTGCCGCAACCGCTCGAGTTGTCCTCCACTTCTATGTGCGTAACTTCGATTGCTCCACGTACAGCCGCTTCGAGATCGTTCGGAGTAACTGGCATCGTGGATTATCTGAAGAGGAAGATTCAAGGCTGATGATCTGATAAGATGATGGAGAGCCGGTGTAACTTAACTTACAAATATATGCCTGCACGTGACTGCTCACATTTTGGTCCCGTGCCATCACAAATGTGAAAGTTAGTCCTTGATCATGACAGAAAACCAGGAATCCTATATTGATATTATCAGTGACTACCCTGCGATCGACAACCACGCTCACCCCCTGTTGACCGCGGAAAATCGTGATCGACTGGCCTTTGAAGGCCTCACATCTGAGGCGGAGGGCTCAGCCCTCGAAGACGCAGTCTACACACTGGCCCACAACGCCGCGAGGAGAGATCTGGCCCACTTATACGGTCTCCCGCCTCAGGCTTCGTGGGAGGATGTAAAGAAGAACCGCTCCGAGCGCCCTTATGAAGAATTGTGTCGCCTGTGCTTCAAAAAGGCGAGGATACAGTGTATACTTATCGATGACGGACTCGGTGGCGTGAAGGAGATGGCAGAGGGATACCAGTGGCACGACAGATACACATCAAATCCCACGCGGCGAATCGTGCGCGTGGAAGTTGTTGCTCAGGTATATACATCTTATGGGTCATCGTCTTCCGCACGGTATCTTGGGTCCAACTGTCTCCATATAGGACATCCTCACGGAACTTTTTCGAGCTGTGAATCGTGACCTCGACTCAGGTTTTGATCTACTTGGTCATTTCGGAGAAGTTCTGCGTTCGCGTTTGGAGGCAAGCGCACAAGACCCGGATGTAGCTGGCTTCAAGTCTGTTGTGTGCTATCGCACCGGATTGGACGTATCACCCACTTCCGACAAGGCTGCGGAGATCAAAGCCATTCTTGACGTCCGTGAATTTTTTGATCTAGGAACCAACGTTCCCCTGCGGTTAGCAAACAAGCCCTTGAATGACTTTGTCGTGCGGACAACTGCCGAAGTGGCCGCTAAGCACAATAAACCTGGTATGATACTTTTTCATTTCCATTTCTCACACACCCATGTCCACCACCTCTTTGCAGTGCAATTCCATACGGGTCTCGGAGACGCCGATATCACGTTGACGCGGGCGAGTCCGGCGCATTTGCAACCGCTGATTGCGGCATACCCTCTGACCAAATTCGTGCTACTACACGCTAGTTACCCATATATGCGTGAGGCGGGCTACCTCACCGCTATGTACAAGAACGTCTATTTTGATATCGGCGAGGTGTTTCCAATGGTGTCTGGGCGCGGACAGGAAACGCTGGTACAGCAGGTGCTGGAACTGACGCCAACCAACAAAATCATGTGGTCAAGTGAGTTGCCCTAGCTTGCTCCGTCAGCAGAATGGGGAACTGAGAACCACTCGCGCTCGCGCAGGTGACGGGCATTGGTGGCCGGAGACGTACTACCTGGGCAGTTTTCAGGCACGCCGAGCACTTTCAACCGTAAGCATACTCCAATCGCGTTGGAGGAGTGCTAAATCAGTTTCCTGGGCAGGTTTTGCAAGAAGCTGTCAAATCAAACGAGCTTAGCGAGGAAGAAGCTACAAGGGTTGCAAAAGATATTTTATTCCAGACTGCGAATCGGGTATATCTCCTCGGACTAGAGGCGCAGCAGTCTTTGTCATAGTCTCCCGCACATACTTTTCTACCACGGGAGACACCCCGTTCCATGATTTGATATGTCGTCGGAGGAACGATTACGTCGTCTCCTGCGATCTGGAGGCAACAAATATCACAACTGTCTTGCATACTGTATGACTTATCTCCAGGGGCCTCCTTTCACTCACATCCACCGTTCCCGTGTTGCTAGCAATACACTGATCGTGGCTTGATCCGCGACCACATAGATTTCTGAGGGTGGGAACGCCAAATCCCACGACTGTCACTCTGTGAAAGACAAAAACGAAGCCATTATGCGGCAATAATAACCTGCTTTTTATCAGTTTAACTTTCCGCAGCGTGGTATTAAAGGCAGGTAAACGCATATGCTGTTTATTGTTCTCAATTTCAATTGCTTTGCCAGTCACGCCGGTATCATGATTCAGATGGCTAGTTTTCACAGACGAGGAAAGGGAGAGGACTGTCACGTGCTGCCACGATTAGCTGTATGTCGGCGACTGCTGCTCCCGCTGAGCACTGTGGCACTCACCTACACCAGCTGCGAACTTACCTGACGCATCTGATATCAATTCGCCCCTCTCTGACAATTCCTTACGTTGTTTTCTACTATTATGCATCACAAGCAGCGCGGCTACATAGTCGTTATTGTGAAGTCAGCGTCGGAGGCGCCGAATAATTTCCATGTGCTCAATTGTCTTCTATCTCAGTTAGGTTAGCTTGTAACCGGATTTGCCAAGCTTTGCTTCTCGCGCGCGTATCACACCCATAAAAAGGGAGGGAGGGATGCCCTTCTTACCCCCATCGATACCACTGGCTGTTCCAGCTTCAGTGACGATCCAGGCTTTTTCCAGCAGCCTGCATTATCCGCGCCGCCCCCTGTTACCCTTTATTATAAAACATATGCATGGACCCCATTTCGATGTCGACATCAGCCTCCTTGCTGAGTCTGCGAATGTGCACCAGGTGCCAGCAATCTCGACCCCCATCGACTCCGATAGCTCGACGCACCACCTCATCGTGCATCACTGTCGCTACCCCTCAACTACTGGTAAGTCCTAAATTCGTGCCATGGCTAGGTTTCGTGTCTAATCTTTGCTCTTCAGAGCCCGTGAAGAACTTTCAGCTCGGTTTCCTCAAATAACTTGATGACCTTGTTCAACTTATACTCCCATCTCCGCCCCGGACACGGAAAATAATGTCAAGGCAAAGTAGTTTTTTGCGTTGGTAGTTGGGGGAAGCTTCTGTCGTTCTTGTACCATCACTTGTACTGTACTTGTACAGTGATTCACTTTGTCCTGGCTCTCCACCGTCAATTTTCTCGACAAGGGCCGTCTACGACCGTCCAGCAATGTTTTACATTCGTAAACTTGTAATGATACGCACTCCTTCATGTAACACAATCAACTTGATGGTTCACATTTACTCTGTTGAGTGTTGAGACAGGCGAGTAAATAATAACCCCGGAACGTCATCACGTGACTCTTATACTGACTTACCAGAAGGCACACGACATCGCGTGATCCCAGCGCGATGATATACGATAACGTACTAGGATAAGGATCAATGGTTGTAAGTGATAATCTTTGACTCTTCAACATCTCCTAAGCTAATATCTCTAACACAGAATGCCCGGATATGATTCCAATGATTATGAATTCTCTCGGCCTGCGGAACACATCAAGGCCCTCAACGTCGAACCCATCCCACAGAGAATATTCGATGATATGCTCAAATATAACGATACTGCTCGTGGTACGTTCGATCCCCTTCCAACCAACTGATGGGGGCTCAGTCCAGCTACCTGTATTCCAGGGTTTGCTATCGAAGGATTTGAGTTCACTGACTCGGAAAAGAGCGCCCGAGGGAGCATCGTTATATCTCATAGGCCAAAGGAAGCACAGGTTGCTCAGCTCTATCGTATTCCCACGGATCCGGGTTCCACTGAACTCGAGAGATTGACGTATTTTGATATTGGTTCGGGAAGAACTATTCTGTCGTTCACGCCCCTTCTGGGGGAGGACTGGCGCGGGACTTGGCGAGCCCGCGGTGCCCTCATGGTCATGGACCTCACTGGAAACGAGAATTTCCAACTCTGGTAAGCACTTACTGCTCGGGTAAACCGACTATAACCTTGCACAGGCGATATTGGGAGGATGAAGACAGCGAGGTCGTATTTCCAAAGATCCAAGGCGAACTTGACAATCACCCGGGAAAGGGACGATTCGAGCGGTTGACAAACGATGAGTTTTCATACCGCAACGTGATCATTTCCCAGTCGAACAGGTACCTCCCATGGCAGTCTTGTTTTCCCCAGAGTCGTTCTCAGATGTCTCGGTACCAGGTTATTGGTGTTCGCATCAACCAAGGAAAACGGCAAGGACACCCTGGTCTACTCCACCAAGCTCATCGACTCGGATACGGGAGCCAGGCCTGATTCCAACCCTTTCTTGTTACCCGCACGCCTGATCGCACCGAGGATACTAAAGAAGGGCACGTCATACTGGATACCCGAGAGCATTTCCGTCGATGACAAACAAGTGGCGCTAGTATTAAATCACGGCTATTCCTATCGTCCGCTCTACATTGTCGACATATCGAGAACGGATACCAAGATGCCCGAGCTGGTCGTGCTCCCAGGCGTGACGGAGAAAGTGGAGGAGACTTCATATAGCAGCGCTAGGTTCTCTCGCAATCCTTCGCAGGCACACGTGCTGTATATCACAACGAACGCATTTGGGGATTTCACAAGTGTCATTTCATATGACACACTCGCAGGGACCGTTACCCACATCACGACGCCAGAAGCGAATCTACGTCCGTTGCGGCTGATACCGTGGGAAACTCAGGGCCTTCTAGTCACCCCCGCAGCACTGTTCTTCCGTGCGAACGTGGAGGGCTGGAAGACTATGTACACCGTCCCGTTCTCGGGGGCACATTCCAATGAGGTACTCGAGGTGCGTATGCGAGATTGGGAGGGCTCGCCTGTCGCGTATGCCACAAATATACGCAATGGCAGACCAAACGAACTCGCTGTGCATTTCAATTCATTCCGCATGAACGGCTTCCTCGCTTTCCTCGATCTCTCCTGTGCCTTCGAGGAAGCAGAGCGAGACGAGTGAGGCAATTTATTCGTCTCCGTCGCTCCGAGGGCATATCGCCAGGCTGCCCCCAGTCCACCTCAGTACAAGGTGCATCCACCAAAGTTGCTCAAATTCGAGAGCTTTGACGGTCTGCAAGTGCCGTGCATGTACTACCACCCTAATGAGGGCAAGACGGCCGTACCTGTAGTAATTAATATTCACGGCGGTCCTGAGGGTCAGAGCACCGCAGATACAAGGATGTTGGTGTCCCTCTCCACCATCCTTTCTTGAGAGCTGACTCTTTTGAAACTGAGTCAGCTTCATCCACGGATATTTACTGAATGAACTTGGCTGCGCCGTTATCTATCCCAATGTCCGGGGAAGCACCGGATATGGAAAACGTTATTGTGCGATGGATGACGTATTCAAGCGCGAAGATGCGGTCAAGTTGGGGCGCTTATTCTATTCTTCTTCATCGCCACTGACGGTCTGTGCTTAAGGGATATCGGTGCTCTCTTGGACCACATCGATAAGGATATGAAGAATGAGCTCATCTCCTCTCGTATAGCCGTGATGGGAGGATCCTGTGCGTATTATTTCCTTTATTCCATACCCCGTATTTTTAATCATCCAATTCGTAGATGGTGGTTATATGGTCTATGTCAGACCCAGTTATTTGTTATTTCCCTGATATAGTGCTTACTAACAAGCGAACATATATAGGCTTCCCTAGTCCACTTTTCTTCCAAGCTTACGTGTGGCCTTGCTAATTTCGGTATTGCCAATTGGTTGTCTTTCCTTGAAAATACGGCAGATCGGAGACGCGACCAACGGAGGCGAGAGTACGGCGACGAGAGAGACGCGGAAGTCTGCGCCTTCCTGGAACGCATCTCACCTCTGAACAACGCAGATAAGATCACGGTACCCCTCTCGATCGCACATGGCGACGAGGACACGCGCGTACCTCTGAAGGAGGCAATGCAAATGTGGGACATCGCAAGCAAGAATATTTTCATGGAGCTGATGGTATGCGAACTGGAGGGTCATGGTGTGTAGTTTGCGCTATTTGCGGACCCCGAGGGGCATTCGAATGCTTTTTTAATTTGGGACTTAGGGTTCAAGCAGAAGAGCGTGATAGAGTTCACGAATGCTGCCAAGATCCATTTCCTCGAGAGATTTCTGCTGCCGAACGCGAACACTCTCAGCAACCTCTGAAAATGAACGCCTTGCAGTGCCATATCCAACATTCGCATCTGCCCAGATCTGACCAAACCCATCCCAGTGGATCATCGATCTTATCGACTATCAGCGGTCCTGTACCCCTTACTCAATCATTTCCCACGACGTAGAATAAGCTTGTATTGTGTGTTGTAGCCTACCGTTTCCTGCCAGTGAATACACCATTTGAATTTCTGATGTTCGATATAATCGTCTGAACCCGCTACATTCTGTTTTGAGGACTGGTTCACCATTGTGCTTCCTCAATCGGCAAAGATTCTGAGTTAAGCACTTGCTTGACATTTACAGGAGCCTTCAACCCAGTCTGCGTCGCCGACTCAGTGTTAGTTATAAAAAAACTTATGATAATTGAAACGTGACACATGACTAGCATCACACGTCAACGAGCATGTTTTTTGCAACCGTGACCTAAATGACCCGAATTCTGTTGCAGATTGGGAGCTGTCATATTACCAAAACTTGAATATGCACGAATCCTCTCTCAACTACTTATAAAACAGAGCTGTATATACTATATGTTTTCTAGATTGTGTACATGGTCTGTCAAAAGCTGCATGATCTCCTGATCTCCTCTTTCCGACGCAATCTGGAATGGGGTCTCGTGGTTCTTGCTCTGCACATGAACCTTCGCTCTATGCTTAAGTAGTAGCTGAATAGTCGAGAATTGCCTATTGGATGTTGCTAGATGTAACGGAGTCGAGTGGTCGTTATCCCTTGCATTCACATCCGCATTATGCTCTAGTAATGACTTGATGACCTCGGGACAACTGCCCGGCGACGCCGCGGCGACATGTAGTGGTGTCTGGCCTTTGTGGTTTCTGGAATCGACATCGGCGCAAGACTCGAGCAGCAGCTGCGCGGCCTGAACCTGCCCTTCGCGTGATGCTAGATGCAGCGGGGTAGACTGGACATTATCCTTCGCGTTCATATCCGCACTATGCTCCAGTAATAACTGAATGGTTTCGTGATGACGACGTTTAGCATGGGACACGATGTAGAATGCTGTTTTGAGCGGATTTTGCTCTAGTGACTGAATGACTTCGGGTCGATTGTCCCGCGACGCAGCATGTAGTGGCGTCTGGCCTTTGTAGTTCTCGTAACCGACATTGGCGCCAGACTCAAGCAGCAGCTTCGCGGCCTCAACCTGCCTATCGCGTGATGCTAGATGCAGCGGGGTCGACTGGCCATTATCCCTCGCGTCCACATCCGCACCATGTTCCAGTAATAACTGAATGGTTGGTGTCTGGGCCCTTCTAGACATTGTTACTGATTGAATGACCCCGGGAAGCCAGTTCTGTGATGCGATATGTAGTGGTGTCTGGCCTTTGTTGTTCTTGGAACCGACATTGGCGCCAAACTTGAGCAGAAGCTTCGCAACCTGAACCTGCCCATCGTATGATGCTAGATGCAGCGGGGTAGACTGGACATTATCCTTCGCGTTCATATCCGCACCATGTTCCAGTAATAACTGAATGGTTTCGTGACGACGTTTACCCTGGGACGCGACGTAGAATGATGATTTGTGCTTTATTGACTGAATGATCTCGGGTCGATCGTCCTGCGACGCAGCATGTAGCGGTGTCTGGCCTTTGTAGTTCTTGAAACCGACATTGGCGCCAGACTTAAGCAGCAGCTTCGCGGCCTCAACCTGCCCATCGCGTGATGCTAGATGCAGAGGGGTCGACTGGTCATTATCCCTCGCGTCCACATCCGCACCATGCTCCAGCAATAACTGAATGGTTGGTGTCTGGATCCTGCTACGCGCTGTTATTGACCGAATGTCCTCGGGAAGCCAGTCCTGCGATGCGACATGTAGTGGTGTCTGGCCTTTGTTGTTCTCGGAACTGACATTGGCGCGAAACTTGAGCAGAAGCTTCGCAGCCTGAACCTGCCCATCGCGTGATGCTAGGTGAAGTGGAGTCGACTGGTCATTATCCTTCGCGTCCACGTCCATACCATGATCCACTAATAACTGAATGGTTTCGTCACGACTGCGCAGCGCTTCGACGTAGCCAAATGCATTCTCGTCCCAGTGATAGTACCTGGGACTGCGCTGCGACGCGACATGTAGGAGTGTCTGGCCTTTGTTATTCTTGCAATATACATCGGCGTCCGACTCGATCAGCAGCTTCGCGGCCCCAACCTTCCCATTGTATGATGCTAGATGCAGCGGGGTCGAGTGGTCATTATCCCTCGCCTCTAAATCGGCACCATTCTCCAGTAACAACTGAATAGTTTCGTTACAACCTTCCTGTGACGCAAAGTGGAGTGGTGTCTGGCCGTCGTCATTCCTGGAATCGACATTGGCGCCATGGTCGAGCAGCAGCTGCGCGGCCTCAACCTGCTCTGCGGATGACGCTAGATGTAGGGGAGTTTCATTCTTAAAACCTTGTGCATCCACACGCGCGCCGTGTTCCAGTAATAACTCTATGGTGTCTAGATTTCCACGGTACGCCGCGCAATGAAGTGGTGTTAGGTCATCTTTGCCAGGTTTGTGGATATCTGCACCATAACCGAGCAGCACACGCGCGAGTTCGGGTGCTCCAACATGGTGATTGCATACCAGATATAGCGGGGTTCGGCAGCCGTGATTTAGAGCGTTCACATCTGCTCCATACGCCAGTAATAACCGCACGACGTCGAGATCTCTATCTTCAAATTCCTCCTTATCCCATTCCACCATCCGGTGAAGTGGCGTATTGCCCAAAAACGCACAGGCATGGACGTCCGCGCCATGCTCAAGCAGGACTCGAGCACACTCCAGCTGTCCGTAGAAGGCTGATATATGCAGAGGAGTCTCGCCGTCTTCTGTACAGGCAGCCACATCCGCACCGCGATCAAGCAGCCGCAGGAAAATGTCGTAGTGTCCCCTACGCGATGCAAAATGTAATGGAGTGTATTTCCAGATGCCTTGAATGTTCACGTCATCACAGTGCGGAAGTAGTAGCTGTGAGACTTCGACTTTGTCATTGTACAAAGCTATGTGTAACGGTGTGCCATATTCACCGCTGGTGGCGTTTACGTCCCCTGGACGCTTCAAAATGATGTGTTGCACCAGGCTACGGAATCCGAATTCCGCAGCATAGTATAAAGGAACTGCTCTGGATCGTTTCAGTTCTTCAGGCTGCTTCGGTCGTTGCCACATGGACACTCGCGCCCAGAGCCATGCAGCAAGGTGTGGCTTGTCCGCGTCAAAGACATTCTCAACCGCTTCTCGAATATGTGAAAACACATTCTCGAAGTCAGCATGGACGATAAGATGTTGGGCAGCATAGTCGGCCAAAGGAAAGACTTTGATTCTCTCCATGTTGATGTCGTAGTCCAACTGAAGCAGGACGGCAAGGCAGGCTTGAGCCATGATCGTATGGGCAGGCTCTTCGAGAAGACGATAACGGGAGACATCAAGTAGGATGGCAAGGCGATCGGAGGTGAGGTACTCTTTAACAGAGAAATGCGAAAATTGGATGACTCGCGAATTACGATCGTTGACGACGGCAATCAGACTGGAACATGCGAGCAGAATGGCCTGTTCTTGATCGTCCCAACGCCAATCCACATTCAGCTCCGGGGTTCCTCCGGTGGAAAGATCTACTGCAAGCACCTCTGCGAGCTCCTCCACACTAAGTGGGCGTACAGCCACAGTGAGGCATTGCAATAGCCGATGCGCGTCGTGTGCGTTTTCTTTGGGGATTTCTCGTAGGATGCGCGCATATGTCTCATCGAGGGTATCGGGGAGTGAGTCAAGAGTACGCTGTACATTCCGGGCAAGACATCGGCGTAGAGTTTCCAGTTGGCAATGAACCCAACGGAACCTGCTCGAACTGATCAGAACGGATCGTCAACACACAATGACGTCCTCACATTCCACCGGCTCTAGCCGAGAGCGACTTGATGACTAATTCCCGGTCTTCCTCCCGCCACTTCATCATGTTCCGGTCCAAGCGAACAACGGAAGTGAGATAGTCGACGATATCTTTCGCTTGTCCACCTTGGTCATGAAGGGATATGCAGGTTGATGCCAAAGGCTTAAGGACATCGCGGATGTCTACCTCTAAACGACTAGTAATGCATAGTCGCAAATTTGGCAGACGCAGCTGGATAAGGTGCTTCACAAGATCCAGGACCTTTCCACGTTGTGAGGGTATTCCACAATTGTCTGGACTTTCATCGAGAGCGTCGATAACGAGGTACATCGGTACTTGCCCTGGGGACTTGAAGATATCTTCGAGGCATTGTTTCAGTGCCTTGATACTGGGTTGACTCGAGCCCTTAGCGTGCCTTAAATATAATCCCCTGAGAATGTCGCAATAGGAATCGGATTGTCCAGAAAGCTGGACAAGAAACGACGAGAGTAAGGCGCGAACATCCTGCTTCGTGGTGTCTTTAAAGTCAAAAAAGAAGTATATAAAGCGTGCTGAGTCATTGTCGGAGAGCTGCATGATATCTTGGATGATCGAAGAGCTGGCCAATGTTCCATATTATAAGCTAACCCGGTCATCCGAAAGGAAAAGGTGAGACGTACCTAAGAACACTCTTGCCGGAGCCCGCTGTAGATGCGAAGGTGAGTTAGCAATCAGCGAGCGCAGAGGCGGCATCAGGGCATACGTTTTCCGTGGATCCACAACAGGGAGCCAGATGTTTTCCACTCCGCAAACGCTCTACCTTCAGTAAACCATGCTCCAGTGCCTTCGTGGTGAGACTCGCACGCAGTATTGTAATTCACCGAGGGATCAGGAGGTGAGAGCCATTTTCTAAGCTTCTCCAGCAACTGGTCACCTGTAACAATTTGTGGGTTTTCACAGCGAGCAACAGAATCTCCACGAGATCACGAACGGTTCTCATTACAGGCTTCATTCTCTCTTTGCTGTACGGTGAACCTCGTTTCTTCACAACCTAGTTTTTAAAATGTCAGAATCGTGTCGATGAAGCGTCAAATCAGTATCACGCACTATCGAGAATCCTGTCCACCTGTTCGCTAACGACCACCATTCTCTCGTCGACTCCTTGCACCTTGTCTCCGAGAGTCTGTACCTCATTGCTGACGCCTATCATCTTGTCATCGATGTCGCGCGCCGCTTTCAGACCTTGTGCGGCCACCATGCGAATCTCGTCTTGCGTCAATTTGTCCAGCCGACTCAGCGCATCCTCGATATCAGTCCTTCCCACCAATTTGTTAAAGAACTTCTCTGAACTTGGGTGAGCCCAACTGTGGTCGCCTTTCAATGGACATCAACTCACTGGCTATTCCCTGCTCGATCTCCTTTGTCGCAATCGCAAGGATAGAAAGGACTTCAGCCATGACTTTCGCGATGATGTCTGTCAGTGCTGTACTCTGTGGGACTTCGGTATAAGCCTCGAGGCGCTTGATGAAGTTTTCAATCCGTTCGAATAGATCAACGAGGATGGCTTGGCTATCGCGAACATTCTTGACCGACTGAGAGGATTAGGCATCACAAAAGCTCATGGAATAGAGTATTGGGAGATACCCACCGAGAGGAGGACGCCAATTCCGGTAAAGATCACATTCGCGGGAGGATATGCCTACAAGAGATTGACGTAGAAGGATTAGCCCTGTATGGGCCACATCGAATTTGCGGGGACTTACGCAGCCGACGCCGGCGCCAATCGTTGCAGAAAACACGTTGAGTACGCGTACAGTAGGATCGAGCCATTTTGTCAGCCTATCACCAGCCTGAGATTGATCGACGAATCCGCAAATTTGGCTTCGAAGTACGGTAAGAACAGCATCGGAAGAATTGCAGAGTTTAAGTTGGGCGAGTAATGGGTGGGAGGTGAGATCTTTCTTGGTCTTATTTGCGTATTTCTCCAAAGCGGTATCGAAAAGGTATCGAAAGTGGGTGGACGCCGTGTCTACGGTGGTAGAGGGAGTGTGGGACATGGTTACAATTGAGAGGTCCTGAGGAGAAGGAAATACGGGTATTATTTGTAGCTGCCTCAGGACTGCCCCCTTGCACCGTGGGGACCCGGCTGTGTCCTTGGAATTGACACTTTCCCGCGCCGCTGGGTCTACTGGGCCTGACATGCCCGAAAGACTGCCTTTTTTTTATTATTGTTTTATAGTCCTATTGGGGCGATGAAATAGAGTTCAGTCATTGGTAGTGGATATGCAGGGTGCTCCTGCATCAGTCTTATGGTTCTCATGGTGGGTCTGGTCTCGGGAGAGGGCAAAGGAAGGATTGCCGTGAGACTAGAAAGCGCCGATTTCATAATCTCGGTATGTAGATGTACAGTACAACAGCTACTTATTCTGAAAATGTATGTTTGAACAGGGTAACGGATTACAGCCGGGCATGTTGGGATGGTTGATGATCGACCTAAACATCTACTCGCTCTCCCTATACGAAAAATGGTCAAGATGTTGGCTAGCGCGTGGCAAATGGACAAACGAATAATGTGGTGATATGTGAGGATCACGGAAGACGCAGGCGATAGGCACAGCAGATTGCTGTGAAGGGCCAATTGTGAGAAGTACTGCGCATAGAATTGAGAAGACCTCGCCTTGTGCCCCAAAGAAACAGGTACTATCGCCACGCGCGCGGCGGGCGTTGGGGAAGGAAGATAGCCGCGAGGTGCTCTCCCAAACACACAATAATTCTACAAGGGATCTTCTTTGACGGCTTTCAGAGAGAGGCAATGAGGTGACACAGTTGGTGTGATCACGTCAGGGCAACTTGAAAGTGGGACACACCCTGCACCCAACAGACCCAAGATGGGATACCCCGTATTTGTGTACTCCGTCCCTTGATACACTTGGGGAATCGGGTTGCTCTGTTGGGGGAAGTCGCGTGTATGCTTCCCGGCAATTCCCGAATCTGCCGAAACGGTCAGCGATCGGGGGGTTTCGCTCTTCTGCGGCTCAAGTGACGGAAAGACTCGTCAGAATTCCCCGGCCATCTTGACATGTCCCTTTTTCCAGACCCACGCAGCACACACACGCTTCCACCTATCCTCGACACCAAACCCACCTTGCATCTTCAAGCTAGACGCCCTCGGCGACACGACACTCGCACTCGCAGCAGCAGCAACCCATTTCTTTTGTTAAACGCGCTGCCTGTGCCATTACGATGATACCCTTCCGATTACTGGTCCATTTTTCCTCGGGAAGTCCGTGGCCTCATTACGCGCCTATCGAATCGAACTTCAGAATCATAAGGGTGACGGTATGGGCGGATACCATGATTGAGAAGAAGACGGATTGAGAAGGATGGATGTGGGGCATCCTCACCATCCTATCGCATACAACACATACTGACACATGTATGGCTATGAGAACTTTGCAGTTGTTGGCGTCGGTCTCACAGGTAGGTTCATCTTCCGCCACCGTTTGGCCGCTGTTATCGTCTATGAGATCGTTGTCATTTACTCGCAAAATAATGTAAGCGTTGTAACTTTACTTGAACGCTGCAAACTCATTGACGATGTTAGGGATCCAAGATTACCATCGACAGGGACGCAAAGGTGACCTCGGTTGACTACTCTACCGAACGACGCTCTCTCGCTGCTAAGATGTTGTCGTCCTGTCTGTCGTACCGAGTGCAGCTCTTGGGGTCACAAGTAGGAATTCCCAAAGCCGCAGAGGTTGATCTCTAGCCCATTTAGATGGATAACAGGAGACGGATGGTCTCTTCAGTGCAAAGGCTGGTATGCAAAGCAAATCGAAGGCCTTGGGCCATCTGTACGTTCTCTTCTATACCCAGGGGATATTCCGAACGACTTTGGTAACGCACCCTCACATCATTTATATTTGGTTATCCAGCTAATGGCAGAGCGCCTCTCTCAATTAGAATCAATCTCGATCTCACTAGTGGGACAGTTTCCGTCGGCGGTGAGGGGACAAGCAGATTCCGTCGAGCTCTAGACCTAATATCGCTCGATACCTTTCATATGTTCCAATGCACCTGTGGTAGACGGATTTCACAACTCAGGTGATTGAAGAGTAGAAAAAATCGTTCGATGTGATGTTCCAGTCCTACGAAGGGAAGATCGGGATGACTCGGAAGCTGGAGGTCGATTACATTCCAACGGCCGAACTTGATGCACAAATCCTCACGATACCAGTCCTTTCCTACATAGGTTTTGCGGGCACTGTGGGACCGGTCTGGGAGTCGGATAACTTGAGACCCCTGGATTGTAACTCGGACAACATCTTAGCTGGATGAGGGGCTGAGATTTGATTTACACATTGCGAGAGGAGCTCCGAGAATTGATGAGACTCAGAACGTCATTTCAAGCACGCGATTGTCATTTCATTATTGCGAATAAATTGAATTTCCCTCATGTGTATAGTCCAGGGCTGGCTCAATGGATCCGAAAGACAAAACCTTGATTCTGAGACAACCGTGCCGTGTGCTGTTGTGAGCAGAGAAGCCTGAACCGGGTCGACGTGGTGATGACGAAATTTGAAGAAACTGGGTCACTGCCACTGTTTAACGTTGAGCCGCTGAGACTTCCGAAGTCCGACTGTTGCCCAACGCCCTTTTGACAGTCTACTTCATTGGCCTTTTGAGGTGGGCCTCCTGTTGTCACATGGTCACAAAACAGGTAAAATATCTCATTCAACTGATAAATTTATGTAACCTCCCTGCAGGGAATTTCATGCAGATCCGTCGAGTCGCATAGCTACCATAATTGGAATGTGACTTGTCATGTTCTGAGTGGGTACGTCAATGCAACCCAAGCTATCATATCGTATGCGAAAAACTCACCTAGACATATCCGTGATCTCTTTCTATTACCTGTTAAACAGAGCTGTACTGGTCTCGTGCTTCTTATTTTGTACATGGATCTTCGCCCCATGCTTAAGTAGTAGCCGAGTAGCCCGGAGCTCCCCTTTGGATATTGCCAGATGTAGCGGAGTGGAGTGCTGGTTATCTCGTGCGTTCACATCCGCGCCACGGGCCAGCAGTAACATCATGAGTGTGAGATATCCGCCCTGAGATGCGTGATGTAGTGATGTCATGCCGTTGTTCGTCTGGATATCGACGCTTGCACCCTGCTGGAGCAGCAGCAATGCGACGCACAAGTGCCCTTCATATGATGCTAGATGTAGTGGAGTTGAGTTGTGGTTATCTCTCGCGTCAATTTCCGAACCACGCTCCAGTAGTGACGGAATGATTTCGGGACAAGGTGCCTGTGACGCTAGGTGTAGTAGCGTCTGGCCATCATTGTTCCTAAAATCAATATTCGCGCTGAATATGAGCAGGAGCTGCTCCTCTTTGACCCGCTTTTCGCATACGGCTACGTGCAGCGGAGTCGAGTGGTCGTTGTCCCTCGCGTTCACATTCGCGCCATGCCTCAGTAATAATTGGATAGTCTCACCGCCCCTCGCATTGTGTAGTGGTGTCTGGCCCTTGTTGTTCCGCGCATCGATGTCGGCACCTCCCCCGAGTAGTACCTCTATGACGTCCTTGGACCGTGACTCTGCTGAAGCTAGATGAAGCGGAGTTGAGTGGTCGTTATCCCTCGCGTTCACATCTGCGCCATGCCCTAGCAATAAGTGTGTAATTTTACCACCCTTCGCAATGTGTAGTGGTGTCTTGCCCTTGTTGTTCCGTGCTTCAATGCTTGCACCCCGTCTGAGTAACAGCTCCACGATGTCCTTGCGCCAGTAGCACCACGCTTCTGTTGCTAGATGCAGCGGAGTCGAGTGGTCGTTATCCCTTGCGTTCACATCCGCGCCATACCCCAGTAGCAATTGAATAGCTTCGCCACCCGTCGCGATGTGTAGTGGAGTCTGGCCCTTGTTGTTCCGCGCATTGATGTCGGCACCTTCCCCGAGTAGTACGTCTATGACGTCCTTGGACCGTGGCTCTGCTGAAGCTAGATGAAGCGGAGTTGAGTGGCTATTATCCCTCGCGTTCACATCCGCGCCATACCCCAGTAACAACTGAATAGCTTCGCCACCCGTCGCGATGTGTAGCGGTGTCTGGCCCGTGTCGTCCCGTGCATCGATGTCGGCACCTCGTCGGAGTAGTACCTCCATGACATCCTCGTGGCACCTTGCTGATGCTAGATGCAGCGGAGTCGAGTGGTTGCCATCCTTTGCATTTACATCCACGCCACGATCCAACAATAACTCCACAATGTCGAGGGATCCCCACGCTGATGGCCGATGTAGTAGTGTCTGATGATTCTTCAACTCTATTCCAATATTTGCGCCGCCCTCGATCAACAGCTTCACAACTGTGACCACTCCCTCATTGTATTCGGCGGCTTCGGTTACTACCAGAGAGAGTGGAGCCTTGTTATCATTGTTCTGTGCATCCACATCCGCGCCGTGTTCCAGTAATAACTGCAAGGTGGCTGAATTCCCCCACCGTGATGCGTAATGAAGTGGGGTCCAGCCGTCATTGTCACGTGCGTGGATATCTGCACCATATTTGAGCAGAATATGCGCAAACTTGGGTCCAACAACCGATGATACCAGATGTAGCGGGGTCTTGTGGGAATGATTATGAGCATTCACGTCCGCCCCATGCTCCAGTAATAATCGCATCACATCGAATTTTTCATTTCCCAAGCCAACCTTCTCAATATGAAACAGACTGTGGAGTGGCGTACTGCCCTCATTGTCACGGGCATTGACGTCCGCATTATGCTCAAGCAGGACTCGAGCACACTTTGGGTGTCCTCCGAAGGCAGCCATATGCAGTGGGGTCGTGCCGTTATCTACATGGGCACTCACATCCGCACCGCGATCAAGCAACTGCATGCAAATGTCGTAGTGCCCTTCCCCCGATGCCAAAAATAATGGAGTGCTTCCCCAGATGCCTCGAACTTCCACGTCAACACAGTGCGGAAGTAGTAGCTGTGAGACCTCGATGTGGTTATTGTGCAAAGCTGTGTATAACGGCGTACCATCTTCGCCGCTGGTGGCATTCACGTCCTCAGGGCGCTTCGAGATGATGTATTGTACCATGCTACGGAATCCGAATTTCGCAGCATAGTACAAAGGAACTCCTCTTGGCCGTGTCGGTCGTTCCTCTCCTTCCCACTCCGCTAGCATCCAGAGCCATGCAGCAAGGTGTGGTTTGTCCGCGTCAAAGAGATTCTCGACCCCTTCTCGAATATGTGAAAATACATTCTCGAAGTCCGCATGGAGGATACAATGTTCGGCAGCATATTCGGCCAAAGGAAAGATTTTGATTCTCTCCTCGTCGATGTCGTAGTCCAACTGTAGCAGGACGGCAACGCAAGCTTGAGCCATAATCATATGCGCAGGCTCTTTGAGAATATGATAACGGGAGACATCAAGTAAGATGGCAAGGCGATCGGAGGTGAGGTACTCTTTGACAGAGAAATGCGAAAATTGAATTATTCGCGAATCAAGATCGTTGACGATGGCGATTAGACTGGAGCATGCAAGCAGAATAGCCTGTTCTTGATCATCCCACCGCCAATCCACATTCAGCGATGGGACACCTCCCGGGGAAACATCAACTGCAAGCACCTCTGCGAGCTCCTCCACACGAAGTGGGCGTTCAGCCACAGTGAGGCATTGCAACAGTCGATGCGCCTCGTCTGCGTTCTCCTCTGGAATTTCTCGTAGAATTCGCGCATATGTCTCATCGAGGGTAACGGGGAGTGCACCAAGAGTACGTCGTACATTCCGGCCAAGACATCGGCGTAGAGTTTCCAGTTGGCAATGAACCCAGCGGAACCTGTTCGAACTAATCAGAACAGATCTCCAACACACGATAATGTGCTCACATTCCACCAGCTCTAGCTGAGAGTGACTCGATCACCAACTCCCGATCTTCCTCTCGCCATTTCATCATGTTCCTGTCTGAGTGAACAGTGGAGGTGATGTAATCGACGATATCTTTCGTCTGTCCATCTTCGTGATGAAGGGATATGCAGGTAGATGCCAAAGGCTTAAGAACATTCCGGATGTCCACCTCTAAACGACTAGTAATACACAGTCGCAAATTTCGAAGATGCAATCTGACGAGGTGCTCCACAATATCTAGGACCTTTCCACGTGGTGAGGGTATTCCGCAATTGTCAGGACTTTCATCGAGGGCATCGATAACGAGGTACGTCGGCACTTGATGAGGGAACTTGGTCATATCTTCAAGGCATTGTTTCAGTGCCTCGACACTGGGCTGACTCGAGCCGTCACGGTGCCTCGAATATAATCCCCTCAAAATGTCGCAATATGGGTCGGACTGTCCAGAAAGCTGGACAAGGAATGACGAGAGTAAGGCGCGGACATCCTGTTTCGCAGTGTCTTTGAAGTCGAAGAAAAAGTAAGCAATGTAGGCGGAGCCAGCGCTGGAGAGGCCAGTAATATCTTGGATGATCGAAGAGCTGGCCGGTGTTCCACGTTGTAAGCTACCCCGGTCGGCCGAGAGGAAAAGGGGGAGACGTACCTAAGAACGCTCTTGCCAGAGCCCGCTGTGTATCCGGAATGATTGAGTGGGTAATCAGCAGGCGCAGAGGACTGAAGCACGTACGGTTTCCGTAGACCCACAACAGGGAACCAGATTCTTTCCATTCCTCAAACGGTTTACCTTCAGTGAACCATGACCCAGTGCCCGCGTGGTGAGACTCGCACGCAGTATTGTAATTCACCGAAGGATCAGGAGGGGAGAGCCATCCCTTAAGATCTTGCCGCAACTGGTTACCTGTGACACGGTGTGGACATTTACAACGAGCAAAGGAATTATTATGATGTCACGAACGGTTCACATTACACGCTTCATTCTCTCTTTGTTGATTTGAGGATCTCATTTCTTCAGTATCTAGGGTGTAAAATTAGGTTCGTGTTGACGACCAGTTGGATCGGCTCACTGTTGAGAATCCTAGTCACTTGTTCGCCGACTGTTTTCACCTTGTCCCCGACCGCTTGTACCTCATTGCTGACGCCTATCATCTTGTCATCGATGTCGTGCGCTGCCTTTAGACCTTCCGCAGACACCATCCGAATCTCGTCTTGCGTCAATTTGTCCAGCCGACGTAGCGCATTCTTGATATCGGTCCTTCCCACCAATTTGCTAAAGAACTTCTCTGAACTAAGGGTGAGCCAAACTGTGGTCGCCCTTTCCTGGAGATCAACTCACTCGCTATTCCCTGCTCGATCTCCTTTGTCGCGATCGCAAGGATCGACAGAACTTCCGCCATCACCTTCGCGATAATGTCCATCAGTGCCGCACTCTGTGGCACTTTGGTATAAGCCTCGAGTCGCTTGATGAAGTTTTCAATCCGTTCGAACAGGTCAACGAGTATGGCTTGGCTATTACGAACGTTCTTGACCGACTGAGACATGGTCGTCACAATAGCTCAAGGAATAGAGCGTTGGGAGACACTCACTGAGAGGAGGACGCCAATCCCTGTAAATATCACACTCGCGGGAGGATATGCCTACGAGAAATAGACATAGAAGGGTTAGTCTTGTTTGGGCCACGTTCGAACTTGCGATGACTTACGCAGCTGACGCCGGCACCGATGGTGGCCGAAAATGAGTTGAGTACATGAACAGTAGG
The DNA here is from genome assembly GCA_003314055.1 of Lactifluus hygrophoroides. Taxonomy (NCBI): domain Eukaryota; kingdom Fungi; phylum Basidiomycota; class Agaricomycetes; order Russulales; family Russulaceae; genus Lactifluus; species Lactifluus hygrophoroides. Next base: position 25,902 of record QLPC01000015.1, on the reverse strand, counting down.
ATCGAGCCATTTTGTCAATCTGTCATTGCTTCTCCCAGGTTGATCGACGAATCCGCGAATTTGGCTTCGAAGTACGGTAAGAATAGCATCAGGAGAGCTGCAGAGTTTCAGCTGGGCGAGTAATGGCTGAGATGTGAGATCCTTCTTGGTCTTGTTTTTGTACATCTCCAAGGCGGTATCGAAAATGGATCGAAAGTTGGAGGATGGGTGGGCAGCGGTTGAGGGAGTGCGGGACATGGTTGTGGTTGAGAGGTATTGGGCGAAGGGGAATACGGGTATGCTGTATCTGCCTCATGGTTGCCTCATGGGTCCCTTTCTGGTGATGGCTGTGTCCTCGGAATCTTCGCTGCTGATGTGCGGCTGAGGTAAGAACGCGCTAATTCGAATGCTTAGTATACAACAGGTTACAGTATATTTCTGATGGTATTCAGGTGTTCGAACAGGCACAAGCGTGTGGTAATTTCGAGATATCTAGATATCTACTTGTTCCCCCGAGCTTACGTATTGAAAGTACATCCCGAGTTGGGTTATACTTCTGTCTCAAATGAAGCTTGTCATGGTCGAGATGGCGACTATCCCGTGGCAGGAGGAGAAATGACTCGACGCGTGTGGTCGGCGCGAGCGATATCGATAGGTTCCGTGGATCAATGTGAGGGATTAGTTGTGGGAATGACTCTGCATAGATTCGAATTCATTTAGATACAGAGGATCTCACCCTGGAATTGAGAAGCAGTCAGTACCGCCGCCACACGCACGGAGGGCAGAATGCGCGTTAGGAAAGGAATTTAGCTAGGAGACGCTGACCCGGCACACACACCACCCTTATCCGCAGCAGTAATGTGGAAAGGGTGACGCATAAAGTCCCACTTTTACGGCTTTCAGATCTAGAGAGGGTCAAGGGGAGGTGGACGCAGATTGTATGCGCACGTCAGGGCAGAAGTCGACCATAATAGACACAAGCATTCCCCGCCAAGGTCGTGTCTCATCTCCGGCAACTCCCGTAGCACCCCACGCGTGATCGGGACCGAAATAGGAAGCGGTTTGTCGCCTCTTGGCCCTTTCAACTCTTCTGCGATCACACTCCATCCAAAAACTGACAGGAAGACTTACCAAATTTCAGGGTCACCCATCGATTCTCTTTTTTTTTTTTATTGCGTCTCGCCGTAGAGAAAGTTTTCATTCCAGAATTCTCACCTTGCAAGTCGAATTGAATCCCGTCCAAGTCCAAGGCTTTAACGACTAAACCAACGGAAATGAACACGTATCCATTTTTTCCTTGAATAATATTTTTAGTCGACAGCAGCATGGATCCCGGCCGTCTGTATCCAAGCGAGACAACCTATTCTAAACATTGGCACCCTTTTTTCAACACGGGCTATTTCTATTTTGTTGTCTCATTTATGCCTCTTACGTCCTTCGAGTGGTACGAATGGTACACCAACGACTCGTTAGAATTCCTCGACCATGTTGACATCTCTCTGTTGCCCGACCCACGCAGCTCACCCTCGCTTCCACCTACCCTCGACACTAAACCCACCTTGCATCTTCAAGCTCAACACCCTTAGTGACACGACGCTCGCAGCAGCAGCAACCCAATTTTTGTCGAATCGGCCACCTGTGCCGTTACGATGATACCCTTCTGATTACTGGTCCATTTTTCCTTGGGAAGTCCGTGGCCTCATCCCGCGCCTATCGAATTGAACTGCGGAGTCATAAGTGTGATAGTATGGGCGGATACCATGATCGAGAAGAAGACGAATTGAGAAGGATGGACGTGGGGCATCCTCATCATCCTATCGCACACAACACATACTGACACATGTATGACTACGAGAACTTTGCAGTTGTCGGCATCGGTCTCACAGGCAGCTTCGTCTTCCACCACCGTTCAAAGGACAAGGCTGCTAGAATCGTTTATGAAGTCGTTGTGATTTACTCACCAAATAAATGTAAGTGTTGTAACTTGCCTTGAACGCTGCAAACTCATCGACGATGTCAGGGATCCAAGCTTAGCATCGACAGGGACGCCAAGGTGACCTCGGTTGACTACACCAAATGATCCTCTCTCACTGTGTGGATGTCGTCATATTGCCGTACCGGGTGCCGCTCTCCACGTGCAAGTAGCAATTCCGAAGCTGCGAAGGAGACTGATGTATGGCCGTTTGTCTCATTAGAATTCAGATGGATAACGGAATACGGATGGTTTCTTATGTGCCAAGGTCGGTATACAAAGCAATTTGGAGGCCTTTGGCCATCTATATGCTCTCTCTATACCGGAGGAAGTTCCGAATGACTTTGGTAACGCGCGTTCTCATCATTTATATTTGACCATATAGCTAATAGTAGAGCGCTTCCTTCCATTAGAGTCAATATTGACCTAGAGTTTCCGCATATTCGGTCGTCCCCCAGACGTGATATCGCCCGATGTCTTTCATGTGTCCTAATGCACCTGTGGTAGACGGATTTCACGACTCAAGGTGATTGAACACTAGAAACGGTTGTTCAATGAGATACTCAAGTAAAGACCGTGACAAAGCTGAAGGTCGACTTCACCCCAACTGCCAAGCTTGACGCACCGAATCCTCACGACAGTTGATGCTTCTCCATAAAAGGTTATGCGGCCGCTGCGGTGTTAGTCCGGGAGTCGGATAACTTGAATTACCTCGATTGGAACCCGGACAACACCTTTTCGAGGCTGTACTTTGATTTACATATCGCGAGAGGGGCTCCGAGAATTGATGAGAATCCGAGTATCTATTCAAGCACGCGCTTGTCATTTCATTATTGCCAATACAGTAAGTTACCTTAGTGTGAGCACCGGACAGTTTCTTCGAAATCCCCGATCACGGCCCGACCGCCGCCGCCGTCGAAGTCATGCCGCTGGTTAGCGCCGGTTAGCCGCTTGACAAGTACTCAACGCTCCTTCTTGGCCTTATTCAAGACAGGCTTCCTTGTGTCACATAGTCACCTAACAAGTAAACTGTTTCACTTAACTGATGAATGTATTTGCAAAATAGGACTTTTAGTTCCTCCGTATAACAGGAAGTGGCGCGTTACCTCTTTCCTTTTCGGAGTCTATAACCCCCAACTGGACTGGCCTTTACATCTCAGATTGCGCGCATCTGACCTACATGCTCTCGTCATCCATCACGACTCGTATAAGACATTTTCAATTCTCCCCGCAGCTCCCATACGTGTTTCCAGCGTGCGCCCGGAGTGGGCTTCACACACCACCGGCAGACAAAGTAACTTAACTCTGTGGGGCGCAGCATTCCGCCTTCCGAATCCCCCTCTAGATTGGAGTTGGTGCCGATACTAAGATGCTCGATTATGGACCCATGACCGCAGTAACGGAGTCAGCGGATATGCGCGAACGCTCCAACACGAAACATGGTACGCACTTTTCTTCCTTCCCCCCGAGTATGAAACTGACTCGGAACATATGACTTGCAACTGCCAGAGGATCGACCCCGCCTTCCCCCTACCATCTCGTCATATTGAGTACAGGCTCGCGGCGGCAGAACGATGGCCCAACGTCTACGTCCGGCCCATCTGCTCATGTGGGCAGCATCCTTGCTCACCATACATCGCTGACACCGGCGCTAATCATTGATCTACTTTTTCTCGACCTTATCGTCCTCTTCGGTGTCTCCGCTCCCGCAAGTATCTAACCACTGTTGCGCATCCAGCTACCGACCCAAGAAGTTTAATTCCGACGAGAAAATGAATCAGTAGGGTGATGAACATATTGATATTGAATTGTGATGTTATTAATCAATGTGTGTAAGAATGATGCACCGACAGCTGAGTAGGCCAGGACGGGAGAAAGGGTCAAAGACAAGGGGTGAGTCTCATGGGACGATAAGCAAGAATCCAGTCCTGGAGAAAGATGCGGAAGTCGGTTCTTTCCCGAAGTGTGTCTTGCGACTAAACTTCGTGAAGATCACGGCATCCCTCTCTATTATGGATGGCGAGGACTCCCGTGTGCCTATCGGTGAGGCACTGAGATTGTGGGACATTGGGAGTAATAGGATTTTCATGGTGCTGATGGTGTGTGAGCTGTGGGGCCATCATGACCGTATGTGGTTCACACTACATCCAGCCCCCAAACCAAGGTATGACTGACCAGTTTAAGTTTTTTCTTTTAATTTGAGGTTCCGTTCAAGGATAAGGATAGGAGTGTGATAGAGTTCACAAATGCCGCCAAGATCCTACCCTTGTTTCCGAACGTGAACAGCGACCTCTGAAAGTGAACGCTATTTCCATATTCCGGTTCTCACACCCATCAATCACGCATGACATAAAGCACACTGGCATTGACATTTTTTGCTGTATTTTCCTGTTTTCCTGAATATAACATTCAATATCCGATGCATGAATGATACTGTTGGAGGTGCAGCCGCAAACGCGGCGCCAGCGTGGCAAACCGCCGTATTGGGTGTGGCCCGGTACTGCGGCCCTGAACGTGATTCTGATTTTATTAATTGATCTAATTTACTTTAGCTTATCTATAGCAGTTCGTTATCAGTCTCGATTATGGACGTTTCAACTCCTATGTTACAATTTACAAACGTTTCAGACTACCTTACAGAAATTAGCGTTCCCTACGTTACGAGGACTATCTTTTACTATAAGTACGACGCCTTTTTGCTACTTATTCCCTCAGTCTTTCGTGTTAAAGGACTGAGGTTAGTTATTCTCTATTTGACTCATAACTTCGCGTTGACACTGTACCTACAGATATCCTTTTAACTTCTTCAGGTAGCTACAGGAATGATATCAGTCTTTCGTGTTAAAGGACTGAGATGTCCTGAGATATCCTTTTAACTTCTTCAGATACATGTGTCTGAACCACCCACCATTTTCTGCTTTCAGGACTGTTTCCTTATTCCAGGGGCCCAGTCGACACAATTCCAAGTGATGCACTTACACAGGGGTTGTCATGCCACCGCACGGTTGTAAGAAATGAAATGTGACTTGTCATGCATTTACAGGGCTGCCAAGCTGGACACGTCAATATTGCGACAAAGTCCCAGTCTTAATCTTGGATCACTCTCAATTACCTATTAAACAGAGCTGTACTAGATACTATATATATTCTGGATTGTGTACATAATCCATCAACAGCTGCATGATCCCGTGACATCCTACTGCAGATGCAATCTGGTATGGGGTTTCTTGCCACTTGTTCTGTACATGGACCTTTGCGCCATGCCGAAGTAGTAGTTGAGTAACCCAGAGGTCCCTTTGGGATGTTGCCAAATGTAGCGGAGTCGAGTGGTCGTTATCCCTCGTGTTCACATCCGCGCCATACCCCAGTAACAACTGAATAGCTTTGCCACCCATCATGATGTGCGAGTGTAGTGGTGTCAGGCCCTGGTTGTTCCGTGCATCGATGTCGGCACCTCGTCGGAGTAGTACCTCCATGACATCCTCACAGCAATCTGCTGATGCTAGATGCAGCGGAGTCGAGTGGTCGCCATCCTTTGCATTTACATCCACGCCACGATCCAATAATAACTCCACAATGTCGAGGAATCTCCAATATGATGACCAATGTAGTAGGGTCTGATGATTCTCCAACTCTATTCCGATATTTGCGCTGCCCTCGATCAACAGCTTCACAATGGTGACATTGTCCTCGTCGTGTGGGTCGAGTTCGGTTACTGCCAGATAGAGCGGAGTCTTGTTGTGATAATCCTGTGCATCTCCATTCGCGCCATATTCCAGTAATAATTGCAAGATGGCCAAATTCCCCCACTGTGATGGGTGATGAAGTGGAGTGCAGCCATCGTTGTCACGTGCGTGGACATTTGCACCATGTTTGAGCAGCATATGCACAAGCTCGGGATCACCAATCCATGATGTCAGATGTAGCGGAGTTTCGTGGTTATGATTCTGAGCGTTCACATCCGCCCCATACTCCAGTAATAATCGCATCACATCGAAATCTTCACTTCCCAATATCTCCTTGTCAACATCAACCAGATAGTGGAGTGGCGTACCGCCCTCATCGTCACGGGTATTGACGCCCGCATTATACTCAAGTAGGACTCGAGCACACTTTGGATGACTCCATGAGGCAGCCTGATGCAGTGGGGTCGCGCCTTTGTCTGCACGGGCACTCACATCCGCACCGCGATCAAGCAGCTGCTTGCAAATGTCGTAGTACCCCTTCTGCGATGCTATATGTAATGGAGTGTTGTCCTCGATGTCTCGGACGTCCGCGTCAACATAGTGGGGGAGTAGTAGCTGTGAGATCTCGATGTGGTTCATGTGCAAAGCTGTGTGTAACGGTGTCCCATATTCACCGCCGGTGGCGTTTACGTCCTCTGGGCGTTTCGAGATTATGTGTTGTACCAGGCTACGGAATCCGAATTCCGCAGCATAGTACAAAGGAACAGCGCTTGGTCGTGTTGGTCGTGCCGCTCCTGTCCACGACTCTCGCACCCAGAGCCATGCAGCAAGGTGTGGTTTTTCCGCGTCAATGAGATTATTAACCCCTTCTCGTATATGCAAAAACACATTCTCAAAATCGGCATGGACGATACAATTTTGGGCAGCATAGTTGACTAAAGGAAAGATTTTGATTCTCTCCTTGTCGATGTCGTAGTCCAACCGAAGCAGGACGGCAAGGCAAGCTTGGGCCAAAATAGTATGGGCAGGTTCTTCGAGAATACGATAATGGGAGACATCTTGTCAGGTGGAAGGGCGATCGGAGGTGAGGAACTCTTTGACAGAGAAATGCGAAAATTGAATGACTCGCGAACCATGATCGTTAACGATTGCGATTAGACTGGAACACGCAAGAAGAATAGCCTGTTCTTGATCATCCCACCGCCAATCTACATTCAGCTCTGGGACTTCTCCTTGGGAAACATCAACTGCAAGGACCTCTGCGAGCTCCTCCACACGAAGTGGGCGTACGGCCACAGTGAGGCATTGCAATAACCGATGTGCGTCGTCTGCATTCTCCCTGGGAATTTCTCGTAGAATTCGCGCATATGTCTCATCGAGGGTATCGGGGAGGGAATCAAGAGTACGCTGCACATTCCGCGCAAGACATCGGCGGAGAATTTCTAACTGGCAATGAACCCAGCGGAACCTGCTCGAACTGATGAGCACGGATCGCCAAGACGTAATGATGTGCTCACATTCCACCGGCTCTAGCTGAGAGTGACTCGATCACCAACTCCCGGTCTTCCTCTCGCCATTTCATCATGTTCCGGTCAGAGTGAACAGTGGAGGTAATATAATTGACGATATCTTTCGTCTGTCCATCTTGATGATGAAGGGATATGCAGGTAGATGCCAAAGGCTTGAGAACATTCCGAATGTCGACCTCTAGACGACTAGTAATACATAGTCGCAAATTTGGAAGATGTAGTTTGACGAGATGCTCGACAAGGTCCAGGACCTTTCCACGTGGTGACGGTATTCCACAATTGTCAGGACTTTCATCAAGGGCGTCAATGACGAGGTATGTCGGCACTTGACCCGGGAACTTGAACATATCTTCAAGGCATTGCTTAAGTGACTCAACGCTGGGTTGACTTGACCCATCAGCGTGCCTTGAATATAATCCCCTGAGAATGTCGCCATAAGGGTTGGACTGTCCAGAAAGCTGGACAAGAAATGACGAGAGTAAGGCGCGGATGTCCTACTTCGCAGTGTCTTTGAAGTCGAAGAAAAAGTACGCAATGTGTGCTGAGCAAGCGTTGGAGAGGGCAGTGATATCTTGGATGATTGAAGAGCTGGCCAATGTTCCATGTTATAAGCTACCCCGGTTGGCTGAGAGGAAAATGGGGGAACGTACCTAAGAACACTCTTTCCAGAGCCCGCTGCAGATGGGGAGGTGAGTTAGCAATCAGGGATTGCAAACGCGCAGGAAGACGTACGTTTTCCGTGGATCCACAACAGGGAACCGGATGACACCCATTCCGCAAACGCTGTGCCTTCAGCGAACCATGTTCCAGTGCCTGCGTGATGAGACTCGCTCAGAGTGTTGTAATTCACCGAAGGATCAGGAGGGGAGAGCCATTTCTTGAGCTCTTGCCGTAACTGGTTACCTGTGACACGGCGTGGACATTTATAACGAGCAAAGGAATTGTCATCAGATCACGAACGGTTCACATTACAAGTTTCATTCTCTCTTTGTTGATTGGCGGATCTCATTTCTTCAGAATCTAGTGTGCAGATATTAGGTTCGTGTCGATGACGAGTTGAATTGGATCGACTCACTGTTGAGAATCCCAGTCACTTGGTCGCCCACGACTATCATCCGTTCGTCGACCTTTTGCACCTTGTCTCCGACCGCTAGTACATTATTGCTGACGCCGATCATCTTGTCATCGATGCCGTGCGCTGCCTTCAGACCTTGAGCAGCCACCATCCGAATTTCATCTTGCGTCAATTTATCCAATCGACTCAGCGCATCGTCGATATTGGTATTTCCTACCAATTTTTTAAAAATCTTTTCTGAACATTCGTGAGCCAACTGCGATCGCCACCCCTAACCGGAAACCAACTCACTGGCCATTCCCTGCTCCATCTCCTCTGTCGCGATCGCAAGGATAGAAAGGATTTCCGCCATGACCCTCGCGATAATGTCCGTCAGTGCCGCACTCTGTGGGACTTCGGTATAAGCCTCGAGACGCTTGATGAAGTTTTCAATTCGTTCGAACAGGTCAGCGAGGATGGTTTGGCTATCGCGAACATTCTTCACCGACTGAACGATTTCGTCACCGTAGTTCGCGGAACAGGGAGTTGGGAGACACTCACTGAGAGGAGGACGCCAATTCCTGTAAAGATCACACTCGCAGGAGGATATACCTGTAGGAAGGAAACATGAGCATTAGTCATGTATGGGTTACCTCGAATTTGCGGAGTCTTACGCAACCGACACCGGCACCGATGGTTGCAGAAAACGCGTCGAGTACGCGTACGATAGGATCAAGCCAGTTTGTCAATCTATTGCTGCTGCTCCCAGGTTGATCGACGAATCCACGAATTTGGCTTCGAAGTACAGTAAGAATAGCATCGGGAGAATTGCAGAGTTTAAGCTGGGCGAGTAATGGGTGTGATGTGAGATCCTTCTTAGTCTTCTTTTTGTACATCTCCAAGGCGGTATCGAAAATGGATCGAAAGTGGGCGGACGCATCGGCAGTAGTAGAAGGAGTGTGGGACATGGTTACTGTTGAGAGGTCCCGACTTCGCGAATGAGGGTAACTTATATTTGTATCTGCCTCAGGGCAACTTCCGGTGATGGCTGTGTCCTTGGAATTCGTCCTCGCTGGCACGTGAGGGCGGGTGGCTCGCTGATTCGTTAATACTGTATCTACACAGGTTATATTCTGAGGTTGTAACAGGGCAGACAGCCACTTGCTCTCCCCAACTTATACCAAATAGGTAAAATTTGTCCAGAGTTAAGCCTACGCGACAATGAACCCTGTCATGACCAAGATGGGGGCCATCCCGTGGCAGGTGGACAAACGATGTGAGGGACGTAGCTAGCGCAGGCAATATCAATAAGCGATTGGTGTGAGGCTAGCTATAGAGAAGCACTCTGCATAGAGTCGGATTTCTTTAAATTTTATTGCCCCGGAGAAGCAGGTAGTACAGTACTGCCACCACCTTGACGTGCATGGCAGGCGGAACGGGCGTTTGGGGAGGAGCTTAGCCAGGTGACGCTGTACCTGAGCACACCGCCTATGCACGACCGTAACTTGGAAAGAGTGAAGGATAAGTTTACATGAATGCCACTTGACGACTTTATGAAGCAGCACTTCGCGACGCGCACGTCACCACCAACTCTCCGGCAACTCCCGACAAGGACTAAGCGCGATCCGGACCGCTGTCCCCGCGGTCTCTGTCCCTTTCGACTTTTCATTTGGTCCATGGCGTGATTCATGAGCATGCGCACTCGATAGATTATCTGTCCTCGCGCAAACTATCTATTGCACAACGTAAGCCTCCCTTTTGCAACTTTCTATCCCAAAGCCAACAGGCATACGGCAATTTCGGTGGCATCCCTCGATCTTCTTTCTTCCTTCCGGATCGCAGCTCACCATATACACGGAGGGCGCCTTCGCGCCCCCGTACATGTCAGAAAGGCGAAGCGTACTTGCCCGTGTGTGTGGATGGGGCCGCAACTATGTGGAAGCTTTCGAGGAATAACGCCCACGAGGAGTTAACTTGATGCCGTGCAAGTTCAATGGCCACGGTTTTCTCAATACTAACCGCGGAGGGATGCAACTATCCGTGCGGTGAGTGAGAGGAGAACTTCTTTTATGCCAGTAGAGGAGTATTTAATCCGTTTCTCCCTGCCATTATTACTAGACGTAAAATAAGCAAACATCGAGAATGGACAATTTTTATGCCCACCCCACATACGTATACAGCGCACACAGACTATGTTGATTTAGTAGTCTTTATCCGAAGCGATATAATCTTCAATACATCTTGTGTGCTGAACATACCGACCAGTCCAGACTATGAGGTGATGCCGCTTTTACGTGCGCCGCTTGTTTTCAGAAGTCTCATCTGGGGGGTGTAGTAGAATTACGCATAGTTTTAACGAATTAACATACAGAAATATGGATTTTCTCTTCCCCAACGGAGCATTTCCGTGGGATGGGTAGCAGCGATGTATCCTAGTCATCTGAGGCAAGACAACTGTTCTAAACCTCGAGCCTCGAGGCCTCATGCAGGCCTCATGTCTCATGTCCAATTGGATTCTTTTCCCGACCGTTCTACCTCTTGTGCTCTTCGACGTGTACCACAAAGCTCTCCGACCATCCGGACGTCCCTCTGCCCCACATGGGGCAGTGGTTGAAAATGTACGACTACAAGAACGTCGCAGTTGTTGGTGCCGGTGCCACAGGGAACCTGCCAACTTTTGGTCGAACGGACACGCAGCTGAAACCATCAAGGAAGTTATCGTGCTTTACTTGCCAAGTAAGTGTTCGCGTTTTTTCTAACTTGATTTAAACACGGCCAACTCATCGAGTAAGAAAGAAAACTGCGGGTCGGGATGGGTCGGGTTTCCTCCACTAATTTCTTGAGGTTTCCATTTTCACTAGCACTGGCCAGTCGACAAGATTCTAAGTCATGTACTTACTTGGCATATCCAGGGGTCGCCATACCACACGACGCCAGCACGTTCTCAGTGAGTCACTGGCAAGTTGAACACGTCGATGCGCATACTGTGGCAGGTTGGAAGTTATCGGCATATCGTATTCCAAAAACCAACTGAATACATGCGTGACCTCTCAATCACCCTATAAAATAGAACTGTACTAGGTACAGTACTAGATATATTCTTGATCGTGTACATGGTCCATCAATAGCTGCATGATTTCCTGATATCCTGCTTCCGACGCAATCTGAAATGGGGTCTTGTGCTTCTTGTTCTGCACATGTACCTTCGCACCATGTTTGAGTAGTAGCTGAATAGTAGTCGGGGACCGCCCCCAGGTTACTGCCAGATGCAGCGGAGTCGAGCGATCGTTATCCCTTGCGTTTACATCTGCGCCATGCTCTAGTAATACCTCAACATCTCTATCAAATATCGCAACCTTAGTGTGTAGTGGTGTCATGCCCCAATTGTCCCGCGCGTGGATGTTTGCACCTCGTCGGAGCAGGAGCTTCGAGACGTCTCTGGACCATGATGTTGCTGATGCGAGATGCAGCGAGGTGTAGTGGCTGCCATCCTTTGCATTTACGTCCATGCCACGATCCAGTAATAACTCCACGACGTCGAGGTTTCCCCGTTGGGAGGACCAATGTAACAGTGTCTGATGGTTCTGCAACTCTATTCGGATATTTGCGCCACCCTCGATCAACAGCGTTATAACTGTGCGCTGGTTCTCAGTCCTTGCATAGGGGTCAGTTATTGCCACATAGAGCGGTGTCATGTTATAATTATCCTGTGAATCCACATCCGCGCCATAATCCAGTAATACCTGCAAGGTCGCCGGATTCATACACTGTGATGCGCGGTGAAGTGGTGTCTGGCCACCATAGTCACGTGTTTGTATATTTGCACCATACTTGAGCAGCAGACGCACGAGCTTGGGTGCTACGGCCGATGATGCCCGATGTAGCGGGGTTTCATGGAAGCGATCCTGAGACCAAGCGTTCACGTCCGCGCCGTGGTCCAGTAATAACCGTATGACGTCGAAGTCCTCATCTCCGAATTCCAACTTTCCACCCTGGAAAACCCAGTGGAGTGGCGTACAGCCCTCAGCGGTAAGGGCATTGGGGTCCGCATTGTGCTCAAGTAGGAGTCGAGCACACTCTGGGCGTCCAGACGCGGCTGCTACATGCAGTGGAGTAGAGTCGCCCTCTGCATGGACATTTACATCCGCACCGCGATCGAGCAGCTGCTGACAAATGTCGTAGTATCCCGCACTTGATGCAAAATATAATGGAGTGTCGTGAGCGACGCCTCTCGCGTCCACGTCAACACAGTGCGGAAGTAGTAACTCCGAGACCTCGAGGTGGTTTTTGTACAAAGCTGCATGTAACGGTGTACCATATTCACCTCCAGTCGCGTTTACGTCCTCCGGGCGCTTCGAGATGATGTGCTGCACCAGGCTACGGAATCCCAATTTCGCAGCATAGTACAAAGGGACCGCTTCTGGTCGTTCCGGTCGTTCCTGTCGTATCCGAAATGCCGACGGTATCGAATTGAACTGCTTAATCCAAAGCCATGCAGCAAGATGTGGTTTGTCTGTGTCGAAGACATTCTCTATCCCTTCTCGAATATGTGAAAACACGTTTTCGAAGTCGGCGTGGACGACAAAATGATCGGCAGCATATCCGGCCAGAGGAAAGTTCTTGATCCCCTCCTTGTCGATGTCATAGTCCAGCTGAAGTAGGACGGCAAGGCAAGCCTGGATCATAATCGTATGGGCAGGTTCTTCGAGAATGTGATAACGTGAGACATCTTGTAAGGTGGCAAGGCGATCGGAAGTGAGGAACTCTTTGACAGAGAAATGTGAAAATTGAATGACTCGCGAGTCATGATCATTGACGATGGCAATTAGACTGGAACACGCCAGCAGAATAGCTTGTTCTTGATCATCCCACCGCCAATCCACATTCAGCTTCGGGAATCCTTTGGCGGAGACGTCAACTGCAAGGACCTCCGCGAGCTCCCCCACACGAAGTGGACGAACGGCCACAGTGAGGCATTGCAATAGTCGATGTGCGTCGTCTGCATTCTCCCTGGGAATTTCTCGTATGATGCGCGCATATGTCTCATCGAGCGTATCAGGGAGTGCATCGAGAGTACGTCGCACATTCCGTGCAAGACATCGGCGTAGAGTTTCTAGTTGGCAATGAACCCAGCGGAACCTGTTCGAACTAATCAGAACTGATCGCCAAGACATAATGATGTGCTCACATTCCACCGGCTCTAGCTGAGAGTGACTCGATCACCAACTCTCGATCTTCCTCTCGCCATTTCATCATGTTCCGGTCAGAGTGAACAGTGGAAGTGATGTAATTGATAATATCTTTCGTCTGTCCATCTTGATGATGAAGGGATATGCAGGTAGATGCCAGAGGTTTGAGGACATTCCGGATGTCAACTTCTAAACGACTAGTAATACATAGTCGCAAATTTGGAAGATGCAATTTGACGAGATGATGGACAAGGTCCAGGACCTTTCCACGTGGCGATGGTATTCCGCAATTGTCAGGACTTTCATCGAGGGCGTCAATGACGAGGTATGTCGGCACTTGACCTGGGAACTTGAACACATCTTCGAGGCATTGTTTAAGTGACTCAATGCTGGGTTGACTTGACCCATCAGCGTGCCTTGAATATAATCCCCTGAGAATGTCGCCATAAGGGTCGGACTGTCCAGAAAGCTGGACAAGAAATGACGAGAGTAAGGCGCGGATGTCCTGCTTCGCAGTGTCTTTGAAGTCGAAGAAAAAGTACGCAATGTGTGGTGAGCCAGTGTTGGAGAGGGCAGTGATATCTTGGATGATCGAAGAGCTGGCCAATGTTTCATATTATAAGCTACCCTAGTCAGCCGAGATGAAAGGGGGAGGCGTACCTAAGAACACTCTTTCCAGAGCCCGCTGTATATCTGGAGGTGAGTAATCAGCAGACGGAGAGACGCAGAAGAACACACGTTTGCCGTGGATCCACAACAGGGAACTAGATGACTTCCATTCCGCAAATGCTCGACTTTCAACGAACCATGCTCCGGTGCCTGAGTAGTGAGACTCGTACGCAGTGTTGTAATTTACCGAGGGATCAGGGGGAGAGAGCCACCTTCTAAGCTTCTCTCGCAATTGTTCGCCTGCAACAGCGTGTGGGATTTCACAACAAGCACGAAGTTGTGACGAAATCACGAACGGTTCACGTTACATGCTTCATTCTCTCTTTGTTGATTGGCGAATCTCATTTCTTCGGAGTCTGGTGTGTAAATGTTAGGATTTAGGATCGTTTAGCCGACAAGTTGAATCATATTGGCGCACTGTTGAGAATTCTATTCACTTGTTCGCCAACGCTGCGAATATCGTCTCCAACAGCTTGTACTTCTTCGCTGATGCCAATCATCTTGTCATCGATGTCATGCGTCGCTTTCAGACTTTGTGCAGCCACCATCCGAATCTCATCTTGCGTCAATTTGTCCAACCGACCCAGCGCATCCTCGATATCGGTCCTTCCCACCAATTTTTTAAAAATCTTTTCTGAACATTCGTGAGCCAACTGAGATCGCAGCCCATAACCGGAGATCAACTCACTGGCCATTCCTTGCTCCACCTCCTCTGTCGCAATTGCGAGGATGGAAAGCACTTCCGCCATCACCTTCGCGATAATGTCTGTCAGTGCTGCACTCTGTGGAACTTCGGTATAAGCCTCGAGACGCTTGATGAAGTTTTCAATTCGTTCGAACAGGTCAACGAGGATGGTTTGGCTATCGCGAACATTTTTTACTGACTGAACGACTCCGTCGTCACCATAGTTCGCGGGGCTTGGGAGACACTCAGTGAGAGGAGGACGCCAATTCCTGTAAAGATCACACTCGCAGGAGGATATACCTACAAGATACAGCATTATGAGCGCTAGTCCTATCACCTCGGAAATGCGGGGACTTACGCAGCCGACACTGGCACCGATGGTTGCAGAAAACGCGTCGAGTACATGTACGGTAGGATCGAGCCATTTCGTCAATCTATTGCTGCTGCTCCCAGGTTGGTCGACGAACCCGCGAATTCGGCTTCGGAGTATGGTAAGAATGGCATCGGGAGAATCGCAAAGTTCAAGCTGGGCGAGTAATGGATGCGAGGTGAGATCCTTCTTGGTCTTTTTTGTGTACCTCGCCAAGGCGGTATCGAAAATGGATCGAAAGTTGGAGGACGGGTGGGCAGCAGCAGAGTGTGTGTGGGACATGGCTACGGTTGAGAGGGTCTTGGGCGCTGCATCATGGCTGCCTCAAGTGAGGCTGTGTCCTTGGAACCTGTGTTAACCTGCCCGTCGCACAAATGTAAGCCTTCCTCTTGACTTTCCATCTCAAAGCAGACTCGGCGATTTTGGCTTCACCCCTTGCTTCTCTTTCCCATATCGTGTCATTGCAAAGAGAAGGACATTGTGTCCCGGTGAGTTCCCTGCTAGCATTGAGACCACGTGACACCGATGTCCGATACTCAGACTGACAATCGTCGATAAATCCTAGGCCGAACATGCCAACTTGTCGAAGATCCAGTGCCTCTTTTCATTTTCGTTTCAGAACTCTTGCCCGGCCTCTCCAGCAGAATCACACAAAGTCCTTAACGGATCGACCCACGGAATATTCATTCATTTTTTCCCTTCAACAACACTTTCCGCGGGGTGGGCAGCAACGACACGTCCCTGGCCATCAAAGGCAAGACGACCAGTTCTAAACCTCGGTACCATCTTTTATCTGGGCTTTTTTTCTTTATGCCTCTTGCGTCTCTTCGAGGGGTACGAGTACCAGTCCTCCGGCAACTCGTCTGAACTCCCCGGTCATCTAGACACGTCGCTGCTGCCCGACGCAAACCACACACGCGCACACACGCTTCTACTTATGTACCTAATCGCAACATCAACTCGTCCTTGCATCTTCAAGATCGACATTCCCCGGTGGAATGCGTACAGCAGTAGACTGCTGAACGGGCCACAACAGGAGAGAAGATCAAAACCAAGAGACGAGGCGATGAAATAGAAGTGTCAATTGACCGCCCTCTTATATATATCTCATTTGAGCAGAGGCTGCCAGTCTCGGCTGACAGGCTCGTAAGATCGCCATATGGAAGGTATGGAAGACTAATAGCGAACTGAAATTCCTTTAAGTGACATAGAGCACAGGCTGCACAGCCACCTACTGATTTCGTACATGGAATGTGTGTTCTCTATTACCCCCGCCATGTCATGTCCAGGTTCTTCTGTTGTACGTACAGGACCTTGATACTCTCCCAGCGGGGACTGTCAACCGAATTCGGATAATCACGTGATCAGGAATTGCCTACTCCGTGGCGATACTGGGTGTCTGTGAGCCACAACGGCGTTTCTAATATAAAACTTCACCACAACGTCCCGGTTGTTCTCCGAGCTGGACGAGAAAACAGGATTTACTCCTCCCTTCTTGTCCAGCTCGGCGAGCATCCTGCATACAAATGTCAAAGTAGGCTATGTGAGCTGACCAAGTGACAGAATGTCGGACAGCGATCGTAGAATCTGTCAATGCTTCAGGTTATCATGGACAATCGTACGTGGGAGGCAGAGATGGGGGAGGGAAGACGTTTTCTGCGGTTCCACATACTGCAGACACCTACCATCTATCATTGATCGCGTGCATGGCTTTCGGACCATGCGGGCTGAACGTACTCCAGTGTCAACATGTGTAGCAGACGCGCTGCATCGTCGTTATAGCTTCTTCCTACTAGCTTGCTAGAATGTTTCCGATTCCGATAAGCTAGCAGCAGTGGCCAACACCAGGTATCAACTGACCTTTCCCTACTCTGTCTCCTATGCAGTGACCGCAAGGACAGCATTTCGACCGTGACTTTTACGATAATGTCTCGACGCGTCTGAACAAGTTCTCTATATGCTCAAATAGGTCAACGAGGGAGCCTTAGCAAGGGCTAACGGCCAGAAAGTTACGAGTGACAAAATGGCCCTACTGAAGAATGAAGTAGGGCACCAACGGATTGGAAGACGAGGATTTCGATGAAGATGGGTTCCTCAGGAAAGTATGGGTACGAGGATACTGGCCTTGGACGATCCACGACGAACATCGAGGACCTACACGCGTACGACGCCAATAGTTTAGAAAACGCGCACAGTTTAGTAGTCAATCTGTCCTTGCCGTTCCTAAGTTGACTGTATTTGCGGAGCAGGTAAGAGTATCATCGATAGAGGCGCAGGTTATAGGCCCGACGTGTAGAGGATGGGAGGTAGTGTAATTCCCACCGGTACGCTCCCAACTATTGATCGAGAAGGATTGAAAGTGCGAGGACAGGCCGGTCCTGAAGGAAGTTTTGAGCATAGTAGTTGTAGAAGATGGAAGTATGACAGGGAGGTCTCGGGTCAAGGAGAACAAAGGCAGCGCTATTATTATACAGCTGTGTCTATCAGCGCAGCAGCTTCTTCAAAGTCCGCTCCATAGATTAAGAAGATAGCCGCGTACGCATATAAGCACTGATCTGGTAGAGATGCGACGTCCAAGGTATCTTACATAGTCACTTTACAGTAAGAGGATGTTAGGATTTCAAATGTTATGATTTCAAAAATCAAAAATATCGAGCGGAACAAGTCGGGCTTGGTCGGAACACGAGGAGTGCCGGGTCTCACTTGGTTTGATAATCACAATTGCAAGATCTCAACGATCTCGACTTTTGAAAGCGAACAACTTGCAACGCTCTATCTCTCGCCATCCGTCGGTATCCAGCCTGACTTAGAAATTTGTAACCAAGTGCGTCAGATTGGCCACGACTTCGACTCGGGTGCCAGTGGGGTCACGCGGCTCTGACCGATGCCCTGCAGTGGCACCTTCTCAAAATTCTCACTGGATCACACCAAATGTTTTAACGAATCAACCCACGGAACACACACATATATATTTCCTCAACATATCTTTCCGTGGGGTGGGCAGCAGCGACGCGTCCTGGCCATCAAAGGCAAGACAACCGGTTCTAAACCTCGGGACCTCTCTTTTTTTATTTGGGCTTTTTATGCCTCTTGCGTCTCTTCGAGGGGTACGAGTGCCAGTCCTCCAGCAACTCGTCAGAACTCCCCGGTCATCTAGACGCGTCGCTGCCAGCCCAAACAAAAAACACACATACACAAACAAACGCGCGCATCTAACTAATCTCGACATCAAATCTCGCCCTTGCATCTTCAAGATCGACATGCTCCAGGTGGAATGCGTTACAGCAGTGGTAGCGCAACGACTACCGAACGGGCCACAGAACAGGAGAGAAGATCGAAGTCAAGAGACGAGACGATGGAGATGGAGATGGAGATGGGGGATAGAAAGGCCAATTGACCGCCCTCTTATATATGTCTTTTGGAATGTGGACTTGTCACAGTTCTTAAGATCTTGGCTGACAGTCTCCTAAGGTAGTCACCGGAGGTGTTTGGCAGACTGGAATTCATCCAGGAGGTATGGCACAAAGCCGTTGACTGGCTTCTCGTCTCCCCGCGTTTGAAACACGTATCGTGTCCACCTATTCCGAGGATGCCCCTGATGGGCGTCATATATGCTTCAGGGAGGGTCCATCGAATGGCGTACGCGGGCTGCCAGCCATGTAAAGCATTCCGAACCAAAATCACAAGTAGGCCCATTTGTATTGAATATCTGACGAGGCGGCAGGCACCTGATCTCTCCGCCGATCGACCGAGTTTACATTGGCATTTATTCATTTCAAGTCGACGTCGTTATCGCGATATAACGCGGAAAGAGAGACAATCTACGCAATCTTCGATACCTCATGGTCGATATGACTATGATCTTCCTTGTTGTCATAGCCAGAATAGATTCTGTCATCTGTAAGTGTTTCACGCTCCAGAACCACACGATCAAGTATCGTTGACTGAGCTGGGAAAAGTTTCGAAAGCATGAAGTAGACCGTGGAGGCTACCGCGAGCTATACATATACAGGTGGGCTTCAGCACCAATTGCAAGTCGGATCACGGGGGACGGACGAGTGGGACTTACCCCAAGCATGTATGATATGTCAAATAGACGTGCGCCAACGCCTACATGTACTTTGTGGTTGATGCTATTGATGAGCCCAGGGAAAGTGAGTGGTACTGAGATTACCATTGCGGCGACCGCGCGCCAGTTCTGCGAATGAGATGAGAAACAAGATGTACAGTACGAAACAATGTGGTTTGAGAAAGACGTACCACACCATAAGCGTACCTATACCTGCCGTGTGGCTGATACATAGAGGGAACGTCGACACGCGTGCGGTGTACGAGCCAATACTGTGGGCAAATAAAGTCAAATCGGCCCAAGACTTTCGCTGAGGACAATTTGTAAAAGAGAAGTGCGAGCCTACATCGGTGATCATGATTCCGGTTATCGGACCAAGGAAGACGTTGTACCCGCTCATGAAAGATAAGAAGCCCGTAGCACTGCACAGGTACAAGTGAGGCGGCTGCCACTGCGCCGTCTTGCGACTGTTGCGACGCACCTCACGAGTATTTTCCAAGGGCAAAGCGCCCATCCACCAACGAACGCGCATATAATCTGCCCACGCCGAATATTGATATAACGCGGATACAGTGCCGTCATGTCGTTTCCGGCGCTCAACGAGTTCGACGAGATGTTCGTGCCCAGGGTGGTCAGGACAAATGTAAAAGACGCGAAGAACGCCAGAGCTCGGTTGTCCCACTGGTCTATGAGTCTGAGTGGGTCCCAGAGAACCTGACCATATAGGATATTGCCTGCACTTGTCACCGCAATGCCAACAAAGCTGGCGGATGTGAGGGCAACAGGAATTATGATGAGCTGTATGTATTGCCTGTGAAATGACTTGATTAGCACTTGGGATGGCGATAATAAGACAACTGATTCCGTACGCTCTCTCGTTCTTTGCATATCTCTGATTTCAATTAGCCCACCTGAGTAAACCAGAATTCGATGCTGCACGATCTGTATAA
Source organism: Lactifluus hygrophoroides (assembly GCA_003314055.1). NCBI lineage: Eukaryota > Fungi > Basidiomycota > Agaricomycetes > Russulales > Russulaceae > Lactifluus > Lactifluus hygrophoroides. The sequence goes on along the minus strand of QLPC01000015.1, from coordinate 5,750 downwards.
CTCACAGTAAAGTCAGGGATGTTGACGCCAAGAGTGGCGTAACTCCCGATCGCACTGTTAAGCGCGCCAAGCCATGCCCATGAGAGCTTGCTACCATTTAAGAGGGCCTTTTCTGATAAGAGACCTTTGTTCGGAGGTACTTTGACAAACGCCCAAACAAGTAATGCCAACCATGTGGGTGGAACTATGATGGCTTTGACGACGAATAGCACACGTATCTTTTGCATGGAGACAAGCATGAACGGAAACTGAATGGACCAATAAAGAAAATAGCAGATCATCCCTTCAATATACGTCACGTTTTGTCTTTTCATGAGTAATCAATGTATACCAGATGTGGTTATATTTGCGCTGGCAGGAAGGTGATTCGGAAGATGAGCTATGGATGGCCAGATGGCCTTTAACATCTGGGATGTCCGTTGTGAATCTTCTGCGAGTTATAGTACTACAAGCGGCGATCGCACCTGATACACACCCTCTGAACCTATGTAGGTCTGGATGCCGAACCAGAACATGGACAAAATGATGCGACTGATGACGCTGAAGTAGCTGAACCAGAATCCAAAGGAAGAGCGATTGAGGACAGGAAAAGGTATGTGAAGTCGGGCACCAATAGTGCCATTCAGCACTACGACTATCGCGATGACGATGTTTCCTACTGCGATGGCAGACAGGGCCTGCCACCTAGTGTAAGCGGTCGATGTGTATCAGCTATGATGTTATGACGAGATACTGTATTATCAATACCAGGACAACCCCACTGCCAGCATCGATGATGCAAGTGCCCAGATTCCGACACCCGTGGCACCGGAAAGCCAAAAGGTGACGTAGCTGAATGTTGTCCAGGTGTGCATATGCGAAGGAACAGGGTCCATGTCGCGATTACTCCAATCATTGCTCGGTGCAAACGTTGACGGCTCTGGTTGAAGCTTCCATGTAGACAGTTGAGCGAGTCTAAATAGACACGAGAACGAGGCCATGATACTAGTAAGCGCGGAAGGATTGTCTATGAAAGACGGAGAGCGACGACGGTGATTGCCAGGAGATATCTTAGGCTTGCCACTCGTAAGCGAGGGAGAGACGCTGTCAATATAGTATTGTCACGGGTACCCCAAATAAGCACAGTACTGCCCTATTTGAGGACGTGTCAATGCAACAAAATCGGCTCAACACTCACCGCACGCTCAACACTGGGTATTTTGCGTACGGAATTATTCAAAATGTATTGAGAGGTCGGCTTTTACATGATGTAGATCTGTCCTAATATCTACAAGATAAAGAAGATTTCCTGCAGGGTTTGGGCACGTGCCCAAAGGAGCGAATTGCGAGTTTGGCAGGTCGTTCCCAGGAATGAATATGAATTGCTCACGTGCATCGGTAAATGAGTTTTCCAAATCACCAGTCGGGTGTCTTTCTTTACAGTAAGAACACTGCTGATCGCGTGTAGGAACGACAAGTGAGATGTTCAAGTATCTTCAAGCGCAGTTCGCCACAGGGATCAGCCAACACGAAGAACACGGTCACCGTGCAGCCCTCCTTCGATTACGCACGGTGAGGAGGCCTTGCCCCTGCCAGTGGGCGAATCTGAGGCACCGTACATTTAAGACATTGCGGCAAGAACGTTTGTATGGCAGTGATGGCCTCATGTCCGCACCTCGCGTCCCCGAGTCCTTCTTCCCCTCCCCTCCAGGTCGCTGATTGGCAAACCCGTCCCAACTGATCCTCGCCATTATCTGCTCCTGCACATCGTGTTATTACTCATGGCGCAAATGGGAGAGTTATAGGTCTGATTATGGTTCGAGCGATTATGGTTACTGCCACTGAAGGTGTACTTTTTGACCGAACCAATTGCGGTCCGTGGCCGCCGCAGCTCTGATAGATGGCCCTCATCTTTTCGCAATGTTGTCATCTGGAGGTGCAAGTTGGATCACGCCAGATTTTTAACGAATCAACCCACGGAATCCATATATATTTTCCTCGACATATCTTTCCGTGGGGTGGGCAGCAGCGACGCGTCCTGGCCATCAAAGGCAAGACAACCGGTTCTAAACCTCGGGACCTCTCTTTTTTTATTTGGGCTTTTTTTATGCCTCTTGCGTCTCTTCGAGGGGTACGAGTGCCAGTCCTCCAGCAACTCGTCAGAACTCCCCGGTCATCTAGACGCGTCGCTGCTGCCCGATACACGCACACACAGATACAAACAGGCATCGACTAAGCTACAGAGTAACCTACGACATCAACTCGCCCTTGCATCTTCAAGATCGACATGCTCCAGGTGGAATGCGTTACAGCAGTGGTAGCGCAATGACTACTGAACGGGCCACAAAACAGGAGGGAAGATCGAAGTCAAGGGGACGAGATGATGGATCCGAAGACTCGGATGGGGGATAGAAAGGGCCATTTGACCCGCCCTTTTTATACACTTTTTTGGAATGTAGACCTCAAGTTAGCTGACTGACGGATCGTTACAGTTCATGATGACGTTCGGCGGACTCGGGCTGGAATTCATACAGATCCTGCAGACATCATGTCAATGGCACTCAACCATAGCTGGGTTCCATTTCATTCCTGGGCGTGCGTTTCAAGAAGGCTCGTCAGTTGGGATACAAAACGTCCGCCGAACTTGCTTTCATAGCATTGTAAACATGACTATCATAGTACTGGCATTCCGATCGATATTCTGATTTATTATAATACTGGAAATGAGGCAGAAGGTGTCCGATCTCCGCCAATCAACTAAGTTTACAGGAGCATTTATCTCAAAGTGGCTATCACAATAACTCGGAACGAAAGCAAATCTACGCAAACTTCGATACGCCGTTATCAATACAATTATTATCCCGCTTATTATCACTGCCAGAATAGCTTTTGTCGTCCAAGAAGTCCTCCCGCTCCAGCACCGCATGGTCAAGTATTGTCGAGCGAGCCGGGAAGAGCTTCGAGAACGTAAAGTAGACTGTCGAGGCTACCGTGAACTATATATGGGCGGCTTGAGCATCGTCGATTCTGGCAGGACAGACGAGTTGGACTCACCCCGAGTATGTATGAAATGTCAAATAGACGTGTGCCGACACCGACATGTACTTTCGGATTGATGCTATTGATCAGTCCAGGGAAGGTGAGTGGCACTGAGGTTATTATTGCGGCTGCTGCGCGCCAGTTCTGCGAGTTTTATGAGAAAACGGGATGCTTTATGCAGTCTGAGAAATGCATACCACTCCATAAATGTACCTATATCTGCCATGCGGCTGATACATTGAGGGAACGTCGACGTGTGTACGGTGTACGAGCCAATACTGCGACGAGGTGAAGACAACCGGAAAAGGAAATGCGCGGCTGGGCTTACATCGGTGATCATAATTCCGGTGATCGGACCAAGGAAGACGGTATATCCGCTCATGAAAGACAAGAAGCCTGTCGCGCTTTACAAGTACAGCTGCAAGTGAGACAAGCTGCCGCAAACGGGATCCCTACTTTTATTTTTGGACGCACCTTCCGAGTATTTCCCAAGGGCAAAGCGCCCAACCACCAAGGATTGCGCATATAACCTGTCCGCGTCGGATATTGATATAACGAGGGCACAGTGCCGTCATGTCGTTTCCGGCACTCAACGAGTTGGCCGAGATGTTTGTGCCCAGCGTGGAGAGGACGAACGCGAATGCCGCGAAGAATGCCGCGGCACGGTTGTCCCACAGGTCTATGAGCCTGAGTGGATCCCAGGTGACTCCGCCATACAGGATAGTGCCCGCGCTCGTCACGGCAATACCGACAAAGCTGGCGAATGTGAAAGCGATAGGAATTATGATCAGTTGTACGTATTGCCTGTGTAAGGACGTAATCGGCCTTTAGGAAGGTGGCAATAAGACGAATTGTTTACATACGCTCTCTCGTTCTTTGCATATCTCTGTTTGGCCCACCCAAGTGAGTTAAAGGCGATGCTGTACCATCTGTATAACGCACAGTAAAGTCCGGAATGTTGACACCAAGAGTTGAGAAACTTCCGATCGCACTGTTGAGCGCGCTAAGCCATGCCCATGAAAGCTCGCTACCGCTTAACGTCGTCTTTTGTTCGAAGAGACCTTTGTTCGGAGGCACTTTGACAAACGCCCAAATAAGCAATGCTAGCCATGCGGGTGGAACTATGATTGCTTTGACCAGGAATAGTACGCGAATATTCTGTGGTGAAATGAACATGAAAGGAAACTGGATTAACCAGTAAAGAAAGTAGCACATCATCCCTTCAAAGATACGTCAAGCGTTGTATTTTGATAAGTAATAAGAGTATACCTGAAGTGGTTATGTTTGCGCTGGCAGGAAGATGATTTGGGATGTGAGCTATAGATGGCCAGATAGCTTTTAACATCTGGGAGAATTATCGTGAAGCCTCTGCGAGTAAGGGTAGTACAAGTGTAGATGCACCTGATAAACAGCTTCTCCACCAGCGGATGTCTGGATGCCAAACCAGAACATGGCCAAAACGACGCGACTGACGACGCTGAAGTAGCTGAACCAGAACCCAAAAGAGGAGCGATTGAGGACTGGGAAAGGTATGTGGAGTCGTGCACCAACAGTGCCATTCAGCACCATGACAGTCGCAATGATGATGTTCCCTACTGCGATAGCAGACAGGGATTGCCGCCTGGTATGAGCGGCCGGCATCCATTAGTCATGATGTATGAAGGGATGTAATCCATAAGTTACCAGGACAACCCTATGGCAAGCATGGATGATGCAGTGGCCCAGGTTGCTACATTCGCAGCATCTGAGACCCAATAGGCGATATAGTTGAGCGTTGTCCATGTGCGCATATGGGGAGGGACAGGGTCCATGTCGCGGTTACTCCAGGCACTGCTAGGTGCAAACGTTGATGGTTCCGGTTGGAGCTTCCATGTGGACAGCTGAGCGAGTCTAGACAGATGTGAGAATTCAGCCATGGTGTGAACGGAAGGGCCGCTCAGGACAGTACAACGACGGGAGCGAGCTTTGACGGTGGTCACTAATGGTAGAAAACATTTCTCGTCACCGGTGCTGGCTCCTTATTAGGGCTGCCAGCAGTGCGCCTAAAGCGGGGAAGGAGCTGCCAATATCTGCATGCCGCATGAGTTCAACTGAGGTAAGCGAAACTGCCGAGGTGATCATGAGGTTCGTGCGACCAGAAGTCCGCCGCGGCGGAGCTGGTTCAAGTTAGTCGTGAAGATTAAGCTAGTACAGTATAGGCTAGTATCATCCTGAGGCTCGTCACCCACCTGTTTGCCTAGCCGATTCAGACGTCACCCTGAACAGTGAGCACGTGGCGGTGCCCAAGCATGCATGGAGCATTGTCCGTTACCAGGCGCTGCACACCTCTCTGCAAGGTTTTTTTTAACAAACGGTTATCGCAGGGCGATAAAAATTAAAAACAAGGTGTTTCGCCTGCCGCATATCGGGCATCGTTAATCTATCCGTTATCCATAATCCACTTGCTGCAAACAATTCTGCTTATCATTGACAACCCCATCGCTAGGAGGGCTTCTTACACCGCATTATCGATCATTGCGAGTTTCAAAGATAAGAGGTATTTTTTTGTCCAACGAGATGTCCGCAGCTCGTGTCCAGCGCTATCGTTCCGGTCAGATTCTCCAGCTGCAACCGACGCTACTCAATTTGGCACATCTCTCCCACGTCCGTCAAAGCCACAAAACATTGCTGTCCACACCATAACACCATGGCTACGTGATATCCTTTAAATCTCAGTACCTCAGTGATCGTTT